>CM038706.1:39538325-39813325 GCA_021613375.1 Megaleporinus macrocephalus
AATTTTATAGACTGTTATTTTGAGATCACAATATATTTGTCTTGGCATCTCAAGAAAAGTGGTCATCTTGAGATTACAAGAAAACAAATTTGCTTATCTTGAGCTCACAAGAAAGTGATGTTTGTTGCCTTAAGATCACAAAACAAAGATGTTGAGCTCTTGGGTTAACAAGACAAACAAGATTCAAGAAAACATATTTCAGTATATTGTGAACACAAGACAAACATGATGTGATGCTGAGAAAACATTAGGATCTTGAGATCCTGAGAAAAATAAGTTGTGATCTTGAGAAAACTAAATTTATCCTGAGGTCACATGAACAACAAGTTGTGCAATGACTGTTGTCTTAAGATCACAAGACAAATAAGTCATGTTCTTGATTATCTGGAGATCACAACTTATTCTTTTACTATATTTAAAATTCACAAAACAAATAAACTGCGATCTTCTGAAAACTTTTCTTATCTTGAAAAGTTTCTTATATCCATCATGCACTCCGTAACCTATGTACATCAAGTTAAACACCAAGACGAAATCAAATTCACAATAAAATAAATAAAACCAGATTAAAATCAGCTTATTTTAATTTTTTTGTGTTCTACAGCAGTTTAAGTATTAAGTGAAACATCTAAAAATACCCTCTGGTTGTGGTTTGTATGACGTAAATCAATACTGTATAAATAATTACCGTGTATGACAAAATATATTCAAATGCCAAGCGATTCCAAATAAGCAGCTGTTTGACGGCGTGAACAAGTCTGAGCGACGGCGACTCACATATTCACAAACTAACTGACAATTACTTCCCTTTCCACACTAATCATGTAAGGCGTGATGGTAATTGAGTTTAGGCGGCTAAATGTGGCAGAAGCGCATTAGCGGACACAGTTTGGAGATTTGATATCTCCGCTAATCGGCCATCCTGACTCCAAAAAGCCTGTCACTCACTGCTGGACCGCGGAGCCCACCACTGACACGCTGCCCACTGAGACTAAAGCAGACAGAAATGCTGCAAAAACATAAGAAGTGAAAGTGTTTAATTGTAGGCAATACAGTTCATATTCCTCATGATGAGATTATTATAAGATTATCGAGTCTGTTTCTCGACATACTTATTTACAGAAACGTTGACTTATTTACCATGACAGATCATTTCATCCTCTTCAAGCTTTCATTTCCTGAAAGGAGCTAAATGATCTGCCACTGCAGTCAGATCATTCCACTTTACAGTAAATGAGTAAAATCTCTGGAAGTAGCTTTAATGGTCTTACAGTATTTGAAATATTAGATATATTTATCTCCTTTAAGATGCGTTCACTTGCAAAGAGAGAGAGAGAGAGAGAGAGAGAGAGAGCAGAGAGAACTAGATGGACAGAGAATGAGGGAGTAAATGTAGAAGGAAAGAGGCAGAAAAGGGAAAAACAGAGAAAGAGAGAGAGAGAGAGAGAGAGAGAGAGAGAGAGAGAGAGAGAGAGCAGCAGAGAGAATGAGATGGACAAAGAATGAGGGAGTAAATGTAGAAAGAAAGAAGCAGAATAGGGAAAAACAGAACGAGAGAGAGAGAGAGAGAGAGAGAGAGAGAGAGAGAGAGAGAGAGAGAGAGAGAGAGAGCAGCAGAGAGAATGAGATGGACAAAGAATGAGGGAGTAAATGTAGAAAGAAAGAAGCAGAATAGGGAAAAACAGAAAGAGAGAGAGAGAGAGAGAGAGAGAGAGAGAGAGAGATAGAAAGCAGCAGAGAGAACTACATGGACAGAGAATGAGGGAGTAAATGTAGAAGGAAAGAGGCAGAAAAGGTAAAAAACTGAAAGAGAGAGAGAACAGCAGAGAGATGACATGGACAAAGAATAAGGGAGTAAATGTAGAAAGAAAGAGGCAGAAAAGGGAAAAACAGAGAAAGAGAGAGAGGGAGGGAGAGAGAGAGAGCAGCAGAGAGAACTAGATGGACAAAGAATGAGGGAGTAAATGTAGAAGGAAAGAGGCAGAAAAAGGAAAAACAGAGAAAGAGAGAGAGAGAGAAAGATAAAGAGAGAGAGAGTGAGAGAGCGCAGCAGAGAGAACTACATGGACAGAGAATGAGAGAGTAAATGTAGAAAGAAAGAGGCAGAAAAAGGAAAAACAGAGAAAGAGAGAGAGAGAGAGAAAGATAAAGAGAGAGAGAGTGAGAGAGCGCAGCAGAGAGAACGAGATGAACAGAGAATGAGGGAGTAAATGTAGGAAGAAAGAGGCAGAAAAAGTAAAAAACTGAAAGAGAGAGAGAACAGCAGAGAGAACGAGATGAACAGAGAATGAGGGAGTAAATGTAGAAAGAAAGTGGCAGAAAAGGGAAAAACAGAGAAAGAGAGAGAAAGAGAATAACAGAGAGAACGAGATGAACAGAGACAATGAGACAGTAAGTGTAGAAAGAAAAGGGAAAAAAAACGAGTGGAAAAATGGAGAGAAGTAGCTTTAATGGTCTTACAGTATTTGAAATATTAGATATATTTATCTCCTTTAAGATGCGTTCACTTGCTAAGATCTTTTTTTTTTTTTTCGCAGTGCAGGCAGAAAAGAGAGCAGCGTGCTCATGCCATGCTTACACACAGCTTCTTTTGCACAAGCTAGTATTTATAGACTCTCTGCTTTTTCTTTCTCTGCTTTCTCCCTCTGCCGCTCTCTCGCAGAGGCCCTATGGAGAGAGAGAGAGACTGCACAGTGAGTAAAGCTGGTTTCGCCGTATTTATGCGATAAGGCTGCGCCATTAATGCGGCCCTTGCGCAGTAATCCAGTTTCGGGCCTTCTCGCTGCTCCATTCAGCCAGTATCTGCAGCAGATTAGACCCGATCCCTCAGGATTACCTTCACCCCCCAACCCCACCAAACCCCCCAACACTGACCGCCGGCCCACTCTAACCTCTCTCTACACAGAGAATAACCGAGAGAACAAGACCGACAGAGAAAATGAGGGAGTAAGTGTAGAAAGAAAGAGGCAGAAAAGGAAAAAACAGAGAGATAGAGTGAGAGAAAGAGAGTGAGAGAGAGAGAGATTGAGAGAGAGAGTGAGAGAGAGAGAGATTGAGGGAGAGTGAAAGAGTGAGAGAGAGAGATTGAGAGAGAGTGAGAGAGAGAGTGAGAGAGAGAAATTGAGAGAGAGAGTGAGAGAGAGATTGAAGGAGAGAGAAAGAGTGAGAGAGAGAGAGAGTGAGAGAGAGAGAGATTGAGAGAGAGAGAGAGTGAGAGAGAGAGTAAGAGAGAGAGTGAGAGAGAGAAATTGAGAGAGAGAGAGAGAGAGAGATTGAGAGAGAGAGAGAGTGAGAGAGAGAGAGTGAGAGAGAGAGTAAGAGAGAGAGTGAGAGAGAGAAATTGAGAGAGAGAGTGAGAGAGAGAGAGATTGAGAGAGAGAGAGAGTGAGAGAGAGAGAACAGCAGAGAGAATGACATGGACAGAGAATGAGGGAGTAAATGTAGAAAGAAAGAGGCAGAAAAGGGAAAAACAGAGAGAAGGAGAGAAAGAAAGAAAGAGAGAGAGAGAACAGCAGAGAGAACGACATGGACAGAAAATGAGGGAGTAAATGTAGAAAGAAAGAGGCAGAAAAGGGAAAAAACTGAGAGAAGGAGAGAAAGAGAATAACAGAAAAAACAAGATGGACGAGAGAATGACACAGTAAGTGTAGAAAGAAAAAGAGGAAGAAAAAGAGAAAAAAACGAGTGGAAAAATGGAGAGAAATAGAGCAAGAAGAGAGATAAAATGGCAGGGAGAGAGAACGACAGAAAGAGATGAACAGACAGAGTAAGTGTAAACATAAAGAAGATGGGGAGAGGGAGTAGCAAAGGCAGATAGAGAAAATGAAGAAAGAGGGATAAAAAGGCAGAGAGATAGAGAAAATAGAGAGAGAGGGAAAGAAAGAGAGAGAATAACAAAGAGAACAAGATAGACAGAGTAAGTGTAGAAAGAAGAACTAGAAAAGAGAGAGAGAGAGAATAACAGAGGGGATGAAATTTCTACATTTACTACACTTACTGAATGAGACACTAAGTGTAGAACGAAAAGAAGAAGAAAAGAGAAAGAGAGCTTAACAGAGAAAAAGAGATGGACAGAAAGAGATTAAGTGTAAAAAGACAGAGAGTGAGAAAAGGAGAAGACGGAGAGAAAGAGAAGCTAAGCAAGGCAGATGGAGAAAGTGAGAGAGACTAATGAAGAGAAAGATATGGCCAAAGAGAACAAAATAGAGAGACAGAGAGAGCAAAAAGGTAGAAAAAAGGAAAGACAGATAAAGAAAGACAAAAAACTGAGATATACAAGGAAAGAGAAAAAAGAGAAAAAGAAGAATAGAGCAAGTAGAGAAAGAACATAGATGGAGTACAGTACAGTCAGTACAGAAAGTAAAAGTAGAAAAAAGAGAGAGAGAATAACAGAGAGAAAGCGAATGACAGAAAGTAGGAACAGCAGATAAAAAAAGAAGTAAAAAAGGAATTAAGAAAAAGAGACAGGCAGAGAGAGAATGAGAGAGATTAACGGAGAGAAAGAGATGGTGGGAGATTGAGAGAGCAATAAAGAGAAAGAGTCATAAAGAGAGAGTGAGAGAGAGAGAGAAAAAAGACAGAGAGTGAGAACAACAGCAAGAGATGGACAGACAAAGTAAGTGTAAACAGAAAGAAAAAAAAGCAAAGATTGGGAGAGAGTAGGAAAGGCAGATAGAGAAAATGAAGAAAGAGGAAAAGAGAGATAAGAAAAGGCAGTGATAATAAGAATAGAAACGAGAGAGGAAAAGATAGAGCAAGACAATAATAGAGAGAAACAAATTGAGTGGGGGAGTAGAGAGAATAGAGAAAAAGAAAAAGACAGAATAATGGAGAGAAACAGATAAGAAAGAAAAAGACTGAGAAAGAGAGAGAGAGAGAGAGAGAGAGAGAGCGATAGTCACCAACACAGTGAAAGAGAGAGAGAGAGAGAAAAAGAGAAAGAGAGAGGGAGATAGTCACCAGCTCAGTGAAAGAGAGAGAGAGAGAGAGAAAGAGAGAGAGACTTATACTGAGAGAGAGTTAATCCTCTGTTTTGTGTGTGGGGTGAGTGTGAGCCTCTCTCTGCACTGTCTGCAGTGTAACGGTCTGGTGTGTGTGTGTGTGTGTGTGTGTGTGTGTGTGTGTGTGTGTGTGTGTTAATCTCAGGCATTAGCTCTGTCCAGTTCTGTCCATCTATTCGCCTCCTAAACCCACTCACAACACACTGAAGCCCCTCACACGGCTGTGCTGACTGCAGAGTTTAACCCCATTATGAGGAGTGTAATCTGGGCCACACAGAAGAGCCTCTGTGAGGGCCTGTGGTTCCTAATCCCCGACCAGCACTGCCGATGCTTAAGATGTCACTGCTCTTGCTTCCCGCGCGCCGGCCGCTCTTTACGGCCTGTTCGGCGCCTAAAGCCTCCATCGCTGCGGCCTAATGTGCTTTTATATTTTGGTGCATAATTCCAATAAGATTCTTTAACTGGGGAGATGTTATTGCAGACGGTAATGGAGGCGTGCGGCGCTCTTTGAACTTGGCTGATGAATAGCCCTCAGAGAGAAATGAAACAGACTTGAAATACAAATTGGAAAAGCAGGAGACTGAGAATCGCCCTTTGTTCTCAGCCTCACCTCCACACACAGCGACCTCTAGTGGACAACCACAGGACTGCAGCTGAGTAATGTCACTTTCTTTAAAAAGTCTTCAGTATCTCTAAATTCTGATAGTCATTGTAGACTTCATCTACTGAGCTCTTCAACAAACACACTAAATTCTTTTGCAGTTTGTTTGTCTAATGGTAAATTGGGCAAGGGGCAGCCACAAATTAATACAGTTTCATGCAAAAGTGTTGCTGAAAATATATATTTTTTAATGCACTGAATAATTATTTATTATTATAATCATTATTATTTATTTATTTGTTTTATTTCAATTGGCTAAAGGTGCAATTGAAAGTTTTGACTGTATGTTAAAGACGTCTATGCATCATGTTCCAGAGATATCTACTGATGCTACCATGTTAACCAGCTAGCACTGGTCATCCCTGTCTTGTAAAATCCAGTAGCCTCCATCCAGTGATAGCACTGCCCTGACGGCGTATTCTAATCTCTGATCAATCATGTTGAAGGTGCTGCTCCTGGTTGGATCATTTACAAACAGGTGGCCAATGAAAGGAATAGTAACAGCAAGAATGCATGTTCAGTAGCAAACAAACTAAAGTGATACAGAAGCAAAGTAAGGGTTAACACTGGGGTTGCTGGAGACACTCTTGGTGAGTAAAGAGACAAAGTTTGATGCTGAACTCACACTTTTTCTTCTAGACTGGTTAGTAAAAAGCTTGTAATGCTAACACTGAGGAGGAGGGGCTGGACATTTTTGAAGATAGGGGTGGACACTTGAGATGGACCGATCAGAGTTTTTGAGGCCAATTCCGATCGCTGATCACCTTTCAGCGCGATCGACCGGTAGCCGATACTGATAGAGGGTGGGGTATAGGACACAGCAGGGCTACATGTAGTTATTTTAGCGCAAGCAAGTCATTAAACATGGTCTAAACTGGTTTATTACCATTTTAACAAGCTTATATGAAACAGCATAATAGTTGTAACAAAATTATCAGTAAATAAACAAAGTAAATCAAACAAATATCTCCAATATTGTAATCATTCAATTTAGACCCTTAATTTAAAATGAAAAAAGCTAATTAAGTACATGCAGTAAAAACTGCTGTCATTAAACACAGACTCTGTTATTTAAACAACAATCTGTAATCATTAAATGTAGATCTTGAATTGTTGCTGCTGTTCTGTTAGTACCGGTCAGATCTGGTCTGCATGGGTTTCTGGGTTGCGGTTCTCTAGCTGTGCGAGACACGATGATTTTACTCATTTTAAAAACGTCCTGGATGAGTCTGCATCACAGACGGTAAACACTGCCAGACAGACTACATGCTTAATTTTAGCACATTTTTTTTCTGTAACGTTGCTGCTTCAGTCTGTGGAAAATGAAAGGGTATGTAGGGAGCTGGCCGGAGGGGGTTCTCCACTTCCTGGATGAAACACTAGCTGGAAATACAGAAATTAGGCTCGTTTTTTAACACCGTTGATGGGCTCTCGAGATTGGCTCTAAATTGGAGAAATATCGGCCGATCACCGATCACATGTTTTGATTAAAAATCGTCCGATACCGATAAATAGCCGATCAATCCTTCCATCTCTAGTGGACACCACAGCTCTCTAGGGATATGTTGCCCCCTATATTCTTGGAGTATGAATTCAACAGGTTGCATCATCTTACAGCTTGTTTCTTTAAACTAAGAAAATAAAGAAATTGTCCATAATTTTTTTTAATGTGATAGATAATTCTCCTGTGGATGACCTGGTAATCTATTAAATGACAATATTAGACTCAAAATATGAAAATAGACTGTATGTACACTGCCTGTCAAAAGATAACGATTTTGTCAGTGAACATGCTGCGATTACTTAAGATAAGAAGTACTAAGAATGTTTATTTAGAGGAAAACAATTGTATGTACACATATATCATCAAACGAAAACATCTTCATTGTTATCGAGTTTCATGATGCTTCATGATGAACAGATAAATAGAAATGCTTAAAACACTTGTAATAAATGCTCTTTATATGAACTTACTATTTTTTTGGCTTAATGCTTTGACAATAGTTTGGAAATGAAAATCAAAAAAGAGAATTAGGGATTAAGCCACCTTTGAACAAATAGTATTTGGGGGTGTGCTGATCCGAGTTTCGGTCCAATACTAGCCAAAATCACTGCATCTGAAATCAGTATAATTTGATATATTACAATATATATAATCTACATAATCTGTATAATATATCATTATATACCATTTTATCTTGTTTTATTTTATTACATCATTTGAATGCAGCACATGCTGCTTACAATGTGTAAAAATTCCATGATGAATGGACCAATAGAAATGCTTCCAATTAGCTTGTAAACAATCTGGTTCCATTGACTTACATTAAATTTATGTCAGTTTTTGCTCTTTCTTGTAAACTTGCCATTTTGGAGTTTTTCTTTGGACACTGAAGATATAATACATATTAGCCTAAACTATCATGTAAATGTGTGACCTAACCTGTGCTGCACGTTTTATTTTGACTGGTTGATGGTGCTGACCAGTCTGTGTGTGAAAAAGTTTGAGTACTGTACTGTAGAATATTTTTTTTCACAGTTTTAACTGATGTTATTTGGTGGCTGGTTCAGTAAGTGTATCCACATGAACATATCATAAACAGCTTAATTAGTTAAGAGAGGGAAACAGACAATATCTGACTGTTATCTGTATCAGCAAATACTCAGGATTGTTGTACTAGTATCGGTATCCAGTCACCCCTAGTAGTAAAACTGTAGTAATATAGTTAGTAGTAGTATAAAGTAGTAAAATATAGCACATCTCAGGAGCAGCAGGGTTTTACCTTTAGAACTGGTCTTTCTGTTTGATTTAATCAGATGATGAACATTAAGTTAAGTTAAATATACTGAGCTCTTCCAATTACAATCCCAGGCTTATTATAGTTTAAGGCTTATTATTCAGTAACTATGTGGAATAAAAGTGTAATAGACATCTTCACAATGCAAGTTTGGAAGTAACCAGAGGTTTTTGGCTGTTTAGGGGCTTAAATCTTCTTTTGACATGCAGTAATATAAAGATTATCACACCTCATCCTAAGTAGGGATCAATACCATGGTTCCAAGGAGAGGAACTGAATCATTAAAATGAACTCGATCACCCTGTCTAGATCTCTAGACTCTCAAAAAGCAAAACAATGCAAAATCTAAATTCTGGACCTCGTTTTAACCATCCTCTCAGTGCTTACAGTGTGTTGGCTAAAGACTTGGTGAGGGTGCGTTTGAAAGTCCTGGAGCAGACACAAAGACGGGACGAGGCAGGGCTCACGGACGCCACAACACCAGCACAGCCTCATTGTTTTCTGCTCTTTTCATCTCCCCTCGTTCTCTCCAAATATTTGGAGGAATGCTCGGAATAACATGGAGGAACTGAGAAAGCCCGCCTTGTATATTGTTGAAAGGAACTCTGGCCGTGCAGCGTTTCTTCAAAGTCCATTTTTTGCGTTGTTATGTTTAGAGGTTTCTCTTTTTGTGTTCCCCATGTATTGGAGATGCAGAACACAAGGAGGATGTGTCATTGTTCCAGCCTCAGATTGGAGATAGGGGGTCGTCTGTTCATTTATTTTTCATGCTCCTTGAGAACCTGAACAGACGGAGAAGAAGTGAGGGCCGCATAAAAGCAGCAAATAATCCCTTTGTATGTCTCATATAGTAGCGTAAAGCAGAGCATTAACCAAGCAGATTGCAGAGGCCCTGCTATTCACAGGTAGCCCAGTGTTGGTATAGGAGCCCCGGGCCATCTCGAGCCTTTTGGGGGCCCTATATAGGACTTGTTTAGATGTCCCCCATCTGTCTAGATGCCCTCAAGACATTTAATGCAGAAAATAATTAATAAACCCAAAAAGTTTAACATAATGCAGCTTTGAAATGCCCAACATATTAACTTAATTTTCAAATTCAATATTATAACTATTACAAACAATCGAACAGCTGGACTTGAGCAAGAACAGTAGTTTTAATGCAGAAATGATGTAACAGAACCAGCATAATAATGCAATAAAAACATAACCTCTACTGGCTGCACTTGGGAAGCATGGTCAGACGAAGGACCATGCAAGGAGGCTCATAGGAGCCACCAAAAAAAGCTTACAGAGAGGCAGTTAGAGGATGCTGGGAGAGTGGCTGGTCCTTACCTAGCCTGTTGGGTCCCTACCAGCATATTGAGCTGAGTGTGTAGCTGAATGAAATGGTTCAGCAGGCACTTCTGGTGTTCGAGAGGGCAGCACACGAGTAGAATGTCTAGAAATAAAAGCTGCTCACATGGTGCGATAAATTACATTACTTATGTATCATTACTGTTATTAACATTATCATTATTGTTTATGACATTGTGCTGAACTTGAATTAACCAGAAATTGTCAGTATAGCAACATTTTCAATTAAAACCCCATTTGTAAGTATATATATGGGGGCTGAATGCAGTGCTATATAATATATAATAAAATATTTTGCAGAAAAATGACATATTTAAGTTTGCCGTATGTGAAAACGTCATTTGAATGTGGGGTTTTCAAACCTCGGCATATGACTATATTGCAGTTATGATTAACTTTACAGTACGATAAAAATGTGACATTATTAAAGATTGGCCTGCTTTGCATTCTCATTATTTTCTTTTTGATTGTATTAAATTTTATCCATTTTATCTGTAAACTAGGTCTTCCCATCATACAATGCCACCAACAGGGATTGTTCTTGTGCGAGACACGTGGGCCACAGTATATTTCTGAACTGCCGTTGGAAAAATGTTGCATTAGCTTAAATCTGCTTCCGCAGTCTAACATTCGTCAATATTTTCTTATTTGGGACTTGTTTTTAGGTGAGAACAGAATCTTTACACACTCAAGAGCACAAAGGTGTCAACACTTGTGCAGTTCAAGAACACGTTTTCAATGTGATGTAGACTTTTTTCTTAACACCTTTCGCAACTCCAAATTGAATGAGGTGAATGAGGTTTTTCAATGTCCTTTCACAGAAATTAGCTTCGGTTCATGCACAGTAATTACTGTTATGCTAAGTGATATTGTAGCCTCTACAGACCCTACAGTTGTGCTACAGACTGAACCAATCAATGAAATAATGTTTAAACCTTGCAATTAAATTCTTTAAATGAAGTCAATTCTGTCAATATAACATAATACACTATGGGTTTTCTTTCTCAAAGCCATAATACTCCACCAGGAAATTGGTTGGACGAGTAACCAGCAGTGCTATGTTACATGTATGCAATAGCAACACACATACTAACAAGGGCCAAAATGTGTTGCTCCTTTGTTGCCTCTGTTACAAGATTTATTGTATTTATGGTCCATAAATTAAGTAGCAAATCAGATAAGCTGCATAGTGTGGTCCCCCTGCACAAAAGCATCGGTGGTGAAGAACGATAGGTGTATAGGTGTATAGAACGATACAATACAGTAAGTATGGACAACACATGATTCTTCCTTTACTCATCAGTGCTGAGGAGGATCTGAATGATACCTGAATTATGTGATATACATAATTAACAGTGATTTTGTGACATCTATGTATGGCTACGGCTTCGCCAAGGATTAAACTTGCAGTTTCCCAAAGATAGGCCAATGCTTAGAGTGCTTTGGCTTTTGTCAGACTAGATGATAAGCTTGATTCATAAGATACATTGCCCAGCTGTAATCTCCTGAATATATGTATGTTGTGGATATATGTATATCCCTTTGGATTTATCCTATATATCCTCTTGTGTCAGGCATATATAGAAAATCGAATCTGTGAATGCCTCGCAAGTCAATAACACTGTCCTGCCAGATCAGGGTTTACCAAGAAAAGGTCTTAATCTTCCACTGAAGTGGGCCTTTTGCAGATATTCCGAATGGAAGATGGCACAAACATGCTGAGTGAAGGCAGAGAAGTGGCTAAATAAAAACAAAAAAGATTCTGCTCTAACTCACCTCGAACATGCATAAAGCGCACTGTTTATCATGTGATCAATGAGCTCCAGCGCGGTTTTGGCGGGTAGGCCGCTTTCCTCTGCTCTACGCGTTTGATGAAGCGTTCCATGGGACGCTGGATTGATTAGGCCCTGAGGGGGCCCTACGGTGCAGCTCTGTCGCTGGGCCCATATGACTGACAGCTCTAATGAAGCGTGCAAATGGCCAGACGAAGAAGCAGCAGAGCTGCCTGAACTTCAATGGGCCTCCTGATGTCCAAAGTGTGGGCTGCTCCTTCGTGGAGAGCTGAGGGTAAGAGGAGGTCTCTCAGGGACCGGGGGGCCTTGCCCTGCCTTTGAGCGCTCCGCGTCCTCCCTTCTTTTTAGAAAAGTGCCTGGAGAGTGATTGACGTTCATCTCTGTTAAAACTCCACTGCATGGAGAGCCTTTTACTGCCAAAACAAATAATCCAGCATCTTTCGCTTTTAGAACAGTGGTCCTCAACTCTGATCCTCTGACACAGACACAATTTAATGTTTGTACTTCTTTAAGGTGCCAGATCCAACTACATTTTTAAAAAGGCAAGTGCAGCTAATTCAAGTGTTGTTTTCATGCCATGTTCAGAAATAAGCAGTGTTAAAAGGTTCCATATATGTATTAAATACCGGTAATGCTTAGGGTGTGAATGGGTATTTGCAAATTTCGTTAAAGGTTTCAGTATTTAAGTGCTGAAACCATGATATAAGACAGAGGACAGGATAACATTTCAGTAAAAGCCTGACTTCAAGGCTGTAATTATGACAGATTTTCTTGTTTATGTGACAAAATAATTCTATTACAACATACTTACTTAAAAACATGAGTCCTCTTACCGGTGCGCATTGCCAAGAATCTGTTAATAAAGAAACAATTGGGTGAAAAAAACAAACTAGGGCTGTCACCCACTTATCTGCACAAATATTGTAACGTTTCAGGCACTTGGGGATATTATTATATTTAAAAAGCTATTTTTAGCTTTACCTTTACTTGTTCAGCTTAGCACTTTGGGTTTTTTTTATTTTCAAATTGTGCTATTACAGTAAGTAGTGGTTTTACATATGTCAGTGTGTTTGTTGAACCCTTTCTAAGCATCTTCTTGTGGAAACGACAGAGTATTATTTACAGTTCTCATCTAATACCTGCTTTGACTGCTCAGTACTTCATTAAGATAAATCAAGATTGCGGATGAACGAACTGAATACATTCATACAATGTCTGGGGCGTCCAGGAGAAATCTGGACCTACACTTGGTTCTTCAAGCTATTAAATGCTACGTTCACAATAAGATATTTATGTTACTTTGTATTGTATTAATGATTATTTACATCTGTTCTAATGATATTTGTTGTTCTTATTGGTAAAACTACACTTACTGCTAAGATGAAGAGTTTTTTACAATGGGGTTGGGTGTTTAAAACTTTTTCACAGTAATCCATGTCCATTATTTGTTAGCATCGTTAGCCCAACATCTCCAATTGTAAAATAAAGAAAGACCCATGAATGTCTGACTCATCTGAAAAGGCAGCCTTGTGTACTCATCCAATATGAAAATGTTCACTGGGTGTATTACTCCTGGTGTTGCTACTGATTTTGTAACCTCCTAACACTAACACCAGTGCTGTCATCTGAAGTAGTGCTTATATGGCCCCACAGGGCCAAAGAAAACATGCTCACGGGCCCGGATTTGATCTTTTTGATGATCCTGGTTTTTCACTGTTTAAACAAATTTCTTGTTCAAACAATCTTTAGGGAACCATAACTGCTCATTCGTTGGTTATAATAATTGCAATTACAACAATTACAATTAATCACATAATAATATTTTAGTATTATAGCAACAAGAGAGTGAAAGCTATTGTCTTTTTCCAGGTTAAGGTCCTATTCTTACCTGAAATGTGTGAATGTCAAGAACCTTCAAAGGGTTAGGAACTTCCACGAAATGCAGAACAGTTATTGGACCTTCCCCGAAGCATACGCGCGAGACCACTGGAGGGATTGTTCATTTGTTGGACCAGAATAACAGTATAACGTATGCAGGCAGGGGGACCCCGGTACCATCATACCATTACTAAAGGGTTCTACCTCTGGATGTCTCACCTGCCAGAAAATCAATTCCTGCAATGCTGATCTTCCTCGTCTAGCACGTTTTGTTTTTCATGCATCCTCTGTGTCCTTTCGTTTTGTTTTTAGGAGCTAACTCACACTCTCGCTCTCTCTCTCTCGTCCTCTCTTTCTCTCTCTCTCCCTCTCTCTGTTGGACGGAGGGGTGTTGAAGAGCAGCAGAGCCTCTGAAGGCTCATCATCACTTTGTTGTATTATTCACCAGGCTGGGCTTCAGAACTGGCTCGTGCCTCGCTGGGCTGGGAGCACTCCTCTAACGGCAGGAGAGAGAAACAGAGAAAGTGAGAGAGAGAGAGAGAGAGAGAGAGAAGAAGAGAGAGGGAGTGATCAGAGTAAGAGCGAGGCAAAGGAGGGTCAGAACTGTGATGTTTAGTCCTTGGGCTGTAGCTCACCACGTTCTAAACAGAAACAGTGAATCAAACAGCCCTCTCGCACCAGTCATGTGCATCAGCAGCGCACTCTCAAAACACGTACCTAAAAATAAAAAAATACGTGCTTTCAACAATAACAGCAGTTTCTAATGTTTTTCTTGTATCCAAATCTCTTTTTTAACACAGCAGCATCTTCTGTTTTTTTTTTCTTCCCAAAAACTTTTGTTTGGATGTAAAAATAATATTTTGATGATAAACTTAACAACTACACTAACATATAGTGTGCTGTGGCCCCTCAAAAGTTTGGGGACATCTGGCTTTTCAAAATGGTTTGATATGAAGAATAACACATTTTCTTTATTAGTTTATTCGTTTAGATATTTTTTCTAAAATTATGGGTATTAATAGTGGGTTTAATTATGTAACATTACACATATCGTCGCTGTCCAATGAAAAACGTGTATCTCAATTTTTGGTGATTTTGAGTTTTCTACATCATTTGAACACGCAAATGGTTGTTTACATTGTATGAACGTTTCATGAGGAATGGACCAATTGAAATGCTCCACAACAGCATGGAAAAAAATCTGGTTCCATTGACTTATATTGAAAGTAAGGTCGGTTTTTGGTCTCTCCTGTAAAGTTGCAATATTGGAGATGCTTGTTATGAATGGGACAGCGACGATATATACATAAAGATATTTATGATAAAGGTTATTGGTGAATAATGTAAATTGACATCATTTGCTGTGATGTTAGCAATGATCAGAACTCAAACCCTTATAAAAACAAAACTATCAAATCATTAAATAAAGGAGAAATATGTTAAATTCATACTCCAAACAATAGTACCAGAAAATGCCTGGTTAGATGGACATACAGAGGGATGGAAAGACAAAGAAGAGGAGTGTCATGCTGTGACTTTAACTGAAAAATGTCCCTTTTAATTAACACTTCTGTGTTATTAACTGTAGTATGTAGACATCCAAAGCAAAGCAATATATTCGGCAGAAACTGTCAAACTTATAACAATTGCATCCACAGGATACAAGATTTTCCTCTTTAGGGGCTTAAACATAGTTTACTTGGATATATACTTCAGTGTATTATAAACAAGGCACTACAATTTATTAGATGTCTAGAGATATTTGCTTTAAAGCAGCTTGTGGGCAGCTCTGCTAACAAGCTTGGTCGCACCCTGGATCTGGTAATTACTACAGGTTTAAATACAAACGTGTAACTCTAATCATAGATTTTGTCATATTAGATCATTTCTGTATATGTTTTTAAGTCTTAAGTATTAAAGTAAGGAAGAAAGTGCCTGAAACTTACTTTAAGTAAACGTGTTACATCAACTCAGTTGAGAAAGTTTAGAAATGATGTAATGATGTAGTCTCTGATCAAAATGTTACATTAAAGGATCTCTTGACATTCTTGCACCAGTCAAATGGAAGAGAAACTCACATTTTCATAAAAACAACCCGTGGATAAAAGAGAAAATACACCAGCTTTAGAGAAATTGCTGTAAATCAGAGTGCTTATGGAGGAAAACTCAACCGTGGCTACGTTATGATCTCCACCTACAATAGTGCTATGAAAATATCCAGACAGCCAAACATAATAGACACAAAGTCCACATAATACCAAAGTCCTTTTCTCCACCATAGATTGACTAATTAACCATAATGTTTCTGCTAACGCATCTTATGGTGATGTATCTTCCACAATCTGCAAAGAGTTTGCCATTCATATAAAAAAAAATACAATAGCACTGATAAGACAGAGTGTAGCTCAGCCAGCGAGTTCCAATAACCTTTCTGATTAACTGTCTATGTCGGTAATGACAACTTTCTCTTTTATACTGTTATAAACAAATAAAGTACATCCACATGTGATCTTGATCATGTCTTAAGATGGTGTCTGACTGTGTTCAGAATGATGTATTAACTGTTGTAAACTGTTTTCTGACAACAGGTGCTTTTATAAAAAAGAGTAACACGAGTCCTTCCGTACAAAATCTTTTTAGATCAATTTCAAGCCTTTCATTTTTAAGAAAGCTTTTAGAAAAAGTTTCTAATTGTTTTTTAAAAAATAAATGCTAATATTAGTGGCTTGTGTTGTCAATGACCTCAGGCTCAGTACTGATGTTCAAAAGTCTTAGTTGATACAAGATTCTAATTCACATCTTGAATACAAGGTGAGCCTATCAGGCACAGTTTTAGAATGGCATAAATCATATTTAACCAACAGACAGTTTCAGGTTTCACTGGCAAAAAAAGTCATCACAAAAGTAGTATTTCTTGTGGCATCCCACAGGGTTCATTTTTAGGGCCTTTGCTTTTTTTTTTAACTGTTACCTTTAGGTGATGTCATGAGGAGATATGAAATCAATTTGCATAGCTGATGAAACAAAATTATATATTTCCATTCCTTCTGAAAATCAAGACTCTGTTGACAGGCTTACCAATTAAATCAGGAAAAAAATAAAATACTGATTCTTGGTACCAAATATCAGAGAAAACTGCTGTATGACAGATCGGGTTCTTTGTGTACCAAATCTGAAGTACAAAAACATTAAAGCAGCTTTTTAACCATTTGGGAAATAGTTTGGTCTTTTCTATAGCAGAGCGACGCAGAGAAACCTGTGTTTGTTACAAGCAGAGTTGATTACTGTAATGTTCTTCTTACTGGGGTTCCTAAAAAACAGTCCATGCCCTATAACTTATATAAAACACAGCAGCATAGATCCAAACAAAAACACATAAAAAAGCTCATATCACTCCTGGCTATCTGTATGCTTTACAATAGATTTTAATGTTCTAACTTTTATTAGACACTAAAGCTTAGTGGGTTTTTTTAAAGAAAAACTTCAACTTAGTGTTTAATTAAACCTCTTACATCTTCTTGGCACTTATTGTCACAAAAAACATGTATGTAGTTTAATTGTTTTACTTAATTTAAACATGACAACTGCTCTTTATATTGTCTGTCATGATGAATGGACCAATAGAAATTAAATACAAAATAGCTGGGAAAATGTTCCTTTGACTTACATTAATAGTGAAGAAGGTTTTCGGCCTCTCCTGTAAAGTTGCAGTTTTTAAGATACATTTTTTCCTCTGGACAGTAATGGTATAAATTTAATATTTGTCTCTGGTTTATTAAAACTAAAGGTTCCTTCTGTTACTGATGACACCTGCATTTTGAGCTACCATTGGTACGTAAATTTCTTTATTAATAATGTTACAATTCATTACAACTCATTTTTAGAAAAAAAACATTTCATGTTCTGCATCAGACTATAGTTGTGCTTCTATTTATGATATTCTATTAACACATTTGTTGTGTTTACTGCTAAATTACATGTCTTGCCAAGAGCAGTCACTATAATGATTACTTGATCAGAGATTGACCGATTGACTGATTTTTTCATTGCTCAGGTTGGACAGATCTGACTGAATGTGCTACATTGACTCACGATCACGCTTTTAGGTGCACAGTGGTATTATGAGACAGGACGGGCTGGGGGTAGCTGGTTAGCACGCTATCTTCATAAAATATTCTGCACAATGTGGCTGTTGGACTGAAACCTCTCCAAAATAGTAAATACATTCTTAGGTTTGAGCTATTCATGAATTGTTATATATATATATATATATATATATATATATATATATATATATATATATATATATATATATATATATATATATATATATATATATATATATATATATATAGAAAGAGAGAGAGAGAGAGAGAGAGAGAGAGAGAGAGAGAGAGAGAGTCATGAGGTATTTGGGAATGGTGGTTACTGTTTCCAGGCTGTTAAACTCACATCATTACTAAACAACTTGAATTGTAGGTAATTAAAGCAGTGAACTATCATAACATTTAATAAAAATCTAAATTTAATATTTCTATGCCATGCCCAGTTTCACAGAGTGACACTTAAGAAAAAAAGTATTTCTACTTGTCATTATGCTGGTTTTGACAGAAGTCAATGTCTGTAGAACCCTCAGGCAATTTGGAAGGACTTTCTGAAGACGAGGGGCAGCTGGACACCCATTATATGCAGTTTAGTTCTGGAAAGTTGGAGAAGATGATTGTGTTGGACCTGAGATTGCAACTAGAATGACAGATAGAAAGCAAATAATACTGGTGTTTATATTTCCATATGTAATAAATATCCTAGCTGCACAGTTGTGAATATATTAGAGCCTCTGATGCTCCAGTAAAAAGCACATTACAGCAATCAAGTCTTGATGATGCTGCCACCAGCATGGTTCAAAGTTGGGATGAACTTCTTAGGGAGGCAGGTCCTCAGATGTCTTAGTCTGAATGTGAGCTGAATGGCTACTTCTGGGAGGAGAGACAGTGGTGGTGAATATTCTCCATTTGTACACTGCGTGACTGATGAGCTCAAAACTCTAATGAACATTTGCAAATACTTTTCTGAGGTCCTTATAAAACTCATTTGACTAAGACATGGCAGGCACTAAGAAATATGTGTGGTAAAGACTGAAGTTCACTTTTTTTAAACAGGGTAGTGTTGGCCACACTCAAATCTGAATGTCACAAAGTCGGTTGAATCTCCTGACTCTAATTATCATATTTACAAAACAGATCATTCTAGAGGTTTTCATACTTTTACCATACATTTTAACCCTTAAACCTGAACCATGTAATAATAATAATAATAATAATAATAATAATAATAATAATTGGTTATTATGTAAATAATAAAAACAAATACTACTACAAATAACAAAATTAAATAACACTGCGCATATAAGTTTTGTTTTGTATTATAATTGGTACATCTTTTGCATTTTTTTGCTAACAAATGAAAACTTTCAGAACACAATGTTTTAACCCTTTATTACTCTGAGATTATTTCAAATGTTTTCTCAGGTAATTTCTAACTTAGAAAAAACATTTTTCCATATCTTCTGTATCTACTACCATCTTTGGTTCCTCACTAAACAAATTCATTTTTAAAAGTTTAAGGGGTTTGACCAAAGTTTAGGTGTACATCAGGCTATAACAGTGATCATTTACAGATCTCAGGAACTTAAGGGTTAACAGGTTAATATTGTATTACTTTGTCCAGTAAATTAATAGCAATCAATGCAATTGTTTGTGTTTTACTAAGTTATGTTTATCTGTTGATATAAATGAAGACATGATCAAATCTTTTAGTCATTTTTATGAATAAATTCACAAAATGATATTATATTATATTCTCAACATTTCAATTCAAATATCCTGGTCATCCCCGGGTTAGCTCTCGTTTAAATAAGATTTATGGCTGGTCACTAACATCAGCATTCTCTTCTCACAAAACCACACACCAATACAAAAATAGGTTGAAAATTAAACAAACAAATGAAATATAAAAAATATCAGTTTTGACTATCCCCTTCTTTGTTGTGTGATCCATTGACACAATCTGTTCTTTCCTTAGAATGCTCATTTGTACCAACATAAATAGTTATTTGCAGGATAAAAGCAAACATGTTTGTTTTTTTGTTTTTTGGCTGTTTTTTTTCTCTCCCTACAGGCTTTTATGAGCTCTTTGGTACCAGACGAGAGTTTAGCACAAGCAGCACTAGAAGCTTTGATGTACTCTTATATTAAGCTAAATCTACAGTGATGTCTACATATATATATATATATATATATATATATATATATATATATATATATATATATATATATATATATATATGAGCTAAAGTAAACCTTCTCAGTCTCTCTGCTGGGCCTCTCCCTGTGGTCCCTAAAACAGAAATTATGAAAGACTCTGCATGTAGCATGTGGCAACTGGAGATCTGCACGGACCTTGTCGACAGCTTCTGATGAGCCATTCCCTAAAGACGGCCTTCAGAGACGCGTTCCTCAGCCTTTTCCTCTTCCCAGCAGAAAGCAGGCTTCAACAGAGACCAAACTTGAACAGCTCGTTACTTTGAAATGCTCATGTCTAAAATTGGTTTATGAAGTCGGTGAAGCTCTGGAGGATGATGTTGATCTCGGCAAACTCACTGCATTAACCAAAGAAGCGTAATATCTGAAGTTCAAGCTCAAGTTCCTTCAGCAACTGAGCGAAGTGAAGTTCAGACAGATACCAGATATACCAGCTAGACTACCAGTAATGACTGCACAATCATCCGAACCAAACGCAAGCCTGAGATGACAATCTGACGCTCAAAGTGATAATAATTTTGTAGCAGTGGCAAGAGTGAAATGAAGAGAAACTAAAGAATGTACAAACGTTTGAACATTCATAGTACTGTGCGGAAGTCTTCTGAGCATCTGAGAAATAGATATGCAAAATATGTTTATTAGAATAAATACAAATAAATAAAGAAATAATCAATACATTACAATTTTATGCATGTGGATATTTCCAGAGCTCTCCATTGGAACATCCAGTACGGTCTTAGGTTGGCTTATCAACACTTCATCAAGTCTGGAGCCAGGATGAAGTGACTACATATATAACTGTGGGTTAGGTATTTAAGACTAATGTTTCAATAATGCAATTATTATTTTATTGCAAGGGTGAAACCAGCATTAACCTGTGAGTGTCCTCGCACCACCCAGAGAATCTCCATACTTCTCACTGACTGAAGCTTACTTGCATGTTGTTTCCATTGCGGACTGCAACATAGAAAAATAATTGATCCTAACTGAGGCAGGTGAGGTCAGCATGCCTTTGACACTTCCAGACACTTCAGGGAAGATTCTTCACTGTTTCTAGCTTTCTCCATTTGTGGATGATGCCTCTCAGTCTGGTCCACTGGAGTCCCAGAGCCTTAACAATAGCTTTATAACTGAGGGGGCAGTAACAACAGTGAGGTAGCCTTTTTAATGTAAAACTCTAGGTTAGGTATTTAAGACTAATGTTTCAATAACACAATTATTATTTTACAGCAAAGGTGAAACCAGCATTAACCTGCGAGTGTCCTTGCACCGGGAATCTGTGCAGATCTACAAAATAACAGGCTATGAAAGATGCTAACCATTGAAAGATGACTACTGATAAGTCTGTCTCTCTCTTTATATCTATCACTGACTGAAGCTTACTTCCCCCTCATTTCCATTCTGTGGTGAACACCGTGAAAAAAAAAATCATTAGGACTGAAAGTTTATTTACAACCATAAGTAAGCATGGCTGACCCGAAGCAATGTCTTCCGTCTCTCTCTCTCCTCTGCTCCATTCAGTACCAGTACTGCGTAACCCTATGTACACAGCATAAATGTATCCCAAATGCCAAACCAGAGGGAAAATGAACCAGATAATTTGTCTTGGCTTTCCTCAGTACAGTTGCAGCCTCCTTGTTTGTGTGATGAACGTCCAGAGCTAGCAGATTAGATTCAGGCTCAATGATATCATTGTTGTTCCTAGAGGCAGGGGTCTCTACAGTGTTAGCTTGTTTGTTTGTTTGGTTGTTTGTTTGTTTATTTTACAAAGCCATGTTTTGTTGTCCATATACAACAGTACATAACAGTGATTAACACTTTAGCACGTGCCCCTCCTTAGAGAAACTGCCACAAGCATTTGTTTCTCATCCAATTCAATCGCCAATTAATTTATCCCCTTTAAATGTTTTAGATTATCCAACTAACTTTAGAATAAGACTTTAAAACCAACACAAATGAAAAAAGGCAGCTTTTTACATAAATATTTTATTTATTTAAGATTGAGATTTATTCAAAAATCTATATCTTATATATGAGAAAGAAGTTGCCCCCTTATACCTAACTGGCTGTGCGACATTTGCAAAACGATGTGATGAGTCTATTTGGAGTGCTCTTCTTTAGAAAATTATTTGAATTTGACTGCATTAGATGGTTTTCCAGCATGAACTGCTAGTGTAATGTCTTGCCCCAGCATCTCAATGGGATTAAAGTCAGGACTTTGACTTTGACAAGCCATTTAGAGGTAGACTTGCTTGTGTGGTTTGGATCATTGTCCTACTGCATAACCCAACTGTGCTTGAGCTTTAGATCATAAAACATTGGATTTTCTCATAGAGATCAAGCCGTCCTGGTCCTGCAGAAGCAAAGCCGCCCCAGACCATCACACTACCACTACCATGTTTCCCCTTTGGAATGATGTTTTTATGGTGGAATACTATGGTGATAGCTTTATGACATGCGTAACAGGACCATGTCTTTATAAAGAGTTTTACCTTAAATTCATCGTTCAAGATCATTACCCCAAAAATCCTGCGGGTCACCAAGATGTTTCTTGGCAAATGCGAGACGAGCCTTTGAGCTCTTTACAACTTGGATGCCATTTTTGCCCAATGTGCAAATTGACCTTAACTGACTCAAGTGATGTCTGCAGGTCTTTAAATCAAGGGCGTAGGTTTGCTCTTGACATTGGTGGGGAGCCACCCCCCCCCCCAACCCCCCCATTGCCTGTTGTTGTTTTCTTTTTGGTCTGTGATAAAATGATAAAAGACTGATTTACTACATATGCTATTCTAAATGCTTTTAAACTATTCTGAATAACAATTCATGTTTTTTTATTCAAGAAGTATATAAAGTTAAATTAATGATAAACTGAAGACAGACAAAGAAGTAGTTTAGTTACTTCAGTCTTAGTGCAAATGAAGCAGGTCTCATACATCAGCGATAGTAAAAGTAGATGGAAATAGCTGCATAATCTCCACAAAACCAACAAAGTAAACAATCTCTCTCGATGTGTCAATGAACTTACAAGACATATTTTCATCCAATAAGCAGTGAGTTTACATCTAAAGACTTAATAACTTTACCTCAGCCATAGTTCAAATGAAACAGATCTCTGACAGAGAGTTTCAACCGGAGTCAGACAGAGAACTGACAGTTGGCAGTTTGCTGTGCAGTTAATTTCCAAACTGTGTTATTAATAGTTACAGACAATGTTAGTCTGCTGTATGCTGTGCACCAAAGCCTAGTGTCGCTATTAATGTCATTAAGATGGACTCATTTCATTAGTGAACTAGACTTTAATTGACTAACACGTTTCTTTGAAAAACACCTTCTTTTATGCTGCCATCCTCCCTCGCTTTTGGCACTCATGTGTTATCCACGTTGCACATCTTACACAGTGAGTCTCGCATATGACTGGAACGCTTTCTTCGCAGTTTTGTTGCTGCTAACAACCAAACGTAGTTACAGAGTCTCACATGACAGCAGGGAAAGGCACAGCCAATCACACTGCCCATAAGTGTTATGGGGAGGTGGGACTTGAGTAGAAAACATGGTTTAACCCTTTCTGCGCCTCTAGGCTAATGAGACGTTGACATATCAAGGTTTTTTTGGAGGGAATAAAATTCAATTTAAAAATTGCTGGATATTGGTGAGAACACGTAGATTTCCTCCATGCTTACTCTACACCCTTGCTTTAAATACTCATCTAGATTCTTTTGTTACCTCCTGGATGAGTTGTCAAAGTGCTCTTGGTGAAATTTTGTTGAAAACCAGACATTTCTGGGAAGATGCATCACTGTTCCAAGTTTTCTCCATTTGTGGATGATGCCTCTCAATCTGGTTCACTGGAGTCCCAGAGCCTTAGCAATGGCTTTGTAACCCTTCTAATTCTTTTTATTTAAGAGATATTTAGAGTCAACAGGTCTGGCAGTAATTACACTGTTACAAATTGATCCCAATGGTCAATTGAACTTGTTGAATTGTGGGGGCAGGTGGGACTGAATAGCATTTTTTCTTCAATAAATTAATAAATCATCATTTAAAACAAATCATCATCTGAAATATTCAAATATGACAAATACAGATAAATAACAGTGATTGGGCAAAAACTGCTTTTTACAGTACTGTGGACTTAATAGTTAAGAAGGGCTTTAAATTTATTTGGAAGCTGCTGATGGACACATCCATACAAATACTAGAGCACCCAAAATAACAAATATTTGAATTAAATTAAAAAAAAATTAATTTAATTTAATTTAATTTAATTTAATTTAATTTAATTTAATTTAATTTAATTTAATTTAATTTAAAATTATGGAACTGTTTTTTATGTTTATTTTTGTAAATTCCAATCTAAAGGTAAAAGCACTCTCACTGCTCAGATAAAATAGTAAATAATTCTCCCAGCTGTCAAAACTTTTTCACATATGTTCAGAAAAAATACAATATTGCATCATATCCATCAGCAGATACTTCAAAAGTGTTTCTACGAAGAGTAACTTAGTGGAGAAAAAATCTGTTTCCAGGAGGTACTGATGGAGCAGCTGTACTGAAATGAACTTTCACCAAAAAAACATGAAGTTAAGCACAATGTAATTGAAGCTGTATCTCACAGCACCAGCTCTATAACACAGCATCAATAATTCAGCTACATGAAATCAGTGCTTATAATAAATAACATAAAAATTTAGAAGAGAATGGGAAGTGGACAGGACATGGCTGACCCCTTCAGGAGAAGAGGGATAGTAGAGGAAATTCAGGAGAAACAGATAAAACTGTTCTATTTGTAAATAAAAAAGGAGTAAAAAACATTACACCATCATCTCTCCGCCTCCTGTAGTCTCATCAGCGAAACAAAATCACCAGTACTTTTCAATGTAAATTTAAAATCTTTCTTTTTCTCATTAAAGCCAGTGTTCAGTGTTTCCAGTGTTTAGAGTTCAGGAAAGTTTTACTGCAGCCTGAAATAAACGCAGTGTGATTATTTTTCTCTAATTATTTTTCTGAGGTGTTAAAGAGGGTTACAGAATTACAGGCATTTAATCACATTCAGGAGCTAAAGTTTACCCGAGTGAAAGCCAAAATCAAATAAGAGAGAGAGAAAGGGGGAGGGAGAAAGAAGGAAATTAGAGAAGAGAGAGGGGAAAATAGAGAAAAGAGGGGGAGAAGAGAAGAGAAGTGAGAGAAAGAATGAAAGGGAGGGAGAAAAAGAGAGACAATGATGAAAAAAGACTGAAAGGAAAAGATAGAAAAATAAAAATAGGCAGAAAAAAGAAAGAAATAGAGGAAGAGAGAAAAAAATAGAAAAAGACAAAGAATGGGAAAGAGAACAAAATTAAACAGGAGAAGTTCAAGAAAGAATGAGGGGAAGGAGAGATTAAGGAGGAAAAGAGAAAATAAGAGAGAAAAGAAAAAGAAAGGAGAAAGAGAGAGGGATGGAGAAAGACCATAGAGGAAGAAAGAAAAATGAAAAAACGTAAAAAAATTGAAATAGAAAAAGGATAAAGAGAAAGATAAAGAAAAACATCAAAAAGAAAGAGAAAACTAGAGACAGAGAAGAAGAATAACGATAAAGATAGAGAGAGAGGAGAAAGAGAAAGCTAGAGAAGAGAGGAGAAAGAGAAAGCTAGAGAAGAGAGAAGAAAGAAAACTAGAAAAAGAAAAAAAATAACGAGAAAGCTAGAGATGAAAAGAGAGAATGAAGAGAAAGACAGAGAAAGAGAGATAGAATAAAGAGAAAGCCAGAAAAAGAGACAGAGAGATAGAGAGAGTAAACAGAAATCTAGAGGAAGAGAGAGAACAAAGAAAAAGCTAGAGAAAGAGAGAGAATAAAAAGCAAGACAGAGAAAGAGAGATAGAGAGAGTAAACAGAAAGCTAGAGAAAGAGAGAGAATAAAGAGCAAGACAGAGAAAGAGAGATAGAGTAAACAGAAAGCTAGAGAAAGATGGAGAATAAAAAAAGCTAGAGAAAGAGAGAGAATAAACAGCAAGATAGTGAAAGAGAGATAGAGAGAGTAAACAGAAAGCTAGAAAAAGAGAGAGAATAAAGAGCAAGACAGAGAAAGAGAGATAGAGTAAACAGAAAGCTAGAGAAAGAGAAAGAATAAAGAAAAGGCTAGAGAAAGAGAATAAACAGCAAAATAGAGAAAGAGAGATAAAGAGAATAAACAGAAAGCTAGAGAGAGAGAGAGAGAGAGAGAGAGAGAGAGAGACCTGGTTATCCCAGGCTAAACTTCATCTCAGCTCGTCTTCTGTCCCGTCACCTCTTTAAGGCAACATGATGGAAACAGAAGATGAAAGGAAATGAAGCTCGGGAAGAAAACAAGTGAAGGGAAAGTAAAAAGAAAGAGAGAAAAAGAAAAAAGCACACAACTCTTGGCTTTGCGCACTATTTCCAGTTCATTTTCCCGTGTTCAATTAACAGCGCTGTCCACGCTCTCGCAGGCCCTGAATTATTTAGAGATGAATTATTAATAAATAATAACAGGGGGCTCAGGGGAGTCGGGGCTGGTCAATTAGGAGTGGAGAGCGAGGGGGAGCGGCGGGGGGCTGTGTTAGGTTCGCCTCTATCTCTCTCTCCCACTCTCTCTCTCTCTCTCTCTCTTCATTATCACACGGCCGTCAGACACAATTACCCCCAACGCAGAGCCAACTTCAAACACGCTCGCCTCAGTGTGATATCTCTCCATTCTGCACTCCTCCCTCTCCCTCCATCTCTCCATCGCTCTCTTTCCTTATCAACTCTCCTCTTTCTTTCTTTCTTTCTTGCTTGCTTTTTTCTGTCTTTCCCTCCCTCCCTCTCTCTTTCAGTTCTGTTCCTGTGCTTTTTAGTTGCTTTACTGGTGTGAATGTACTTATTCCCATACGCTATTCCCAAAGCGGGACAACAATAAACATGTAAACATACAAAGAAAAGAAAAGAAAGAAACAGTATTGCTTGGTAGAAAGCTTGTGATTTTGATGATATAATACATTATCAGCAATGTTAATAACATGCTGCCTAATAAGTACATGCAGATAAATTCAGTTTAATCAGAAGCAACAAAACACCCTTGTTATGTATCTCGTTGCTGTCCAATGAAAAACAAGTCTCTCCAAAATTGCAACATACTTTCCTTTCAATGGAAATCAATGGAACCAGATTTTTTTTCAAGCTATTTTGGAGCACTTCTACTGGTCCATTTGTCATGAAATTGTCACACAAAGTAAACAACCATTGGTGTGTTCGAATAATGTAGAAAACTCAAAATTGACAAAAATAGAGATGCATTTTTTTCACTGGACAGTGATGATATGTGACATCACAACCACCACAATTAACTGGTAGTCTGACACATTCAGCGTTCAAGCTCAGTGCTAGAAAAAAGAGAATATTCTGGTTCTATTAAAAAAAACAGACTTGGAAATTAATTCATAGAAAGTAATTGCATTTCAATTTCAATTGTAATAATAGTGAAATATTGTTTTCCCCAGACTCCCTATTCTTTAGTAGAACTACTTGTGTGCTTGGGGTCAACGTGACATGACTCACATTTACATGAGATATGATTTTATTAAATGTCCTGATATTTTCTGTTAGAGTCCACTTTTTACGTCTACCTCTACCAAGTACTACCTCAGTAACTGCTGCGTGTATGTATGTCATCATAGTGTGTAAACTCACAGATTACAGTATGTTCAATATCCTTGCACTTTGTTCCACAACCTCATGTTTAGTAACGAGTGCTGTGTCTGGGCAGCGCTGTCTTATCTGTTTACTGATGTTACTAATGTCTGGTAATTTACTGTATTTATTGTTTCTAGTTCATTTATGTTGCACACTTATGTCTGCATGTTTGCACTTTGTACCATGTTGCACCATGTTGTTCCTGGAGAAACATAATTTCACACCACTGTGTACTTGTACGTAGATTTAATGACAATAAAAGTCACGTGAGTTGACTTGATTTAATTGTTCCATCAATGATAGGAAGCTGTCCTAGTGCAGCGAAATAGGCCTAACCTCTAATACAACCACCACCATGCTTCACAGATGGGATAAAGTTCTTAAGCTGAAATGCAGTGTGTTCCTGTCATTAGACATAACGCTCCCAGACAATAAATTAGACGTTTCAAATTTGATCTCATCCATCCACAAAACATTTCCAACAGCCGTCTGGCTTGTCTACATGACCTTTAGCAAGTTGTAAATGGTCAGCAGTGCTCGTGTAGGAAAGCAGTAAGTTTTTCCTTGCATCCTTGTTATCCTGGACTCATGAACATTATCATTAGCCACCGGGTTAGAGGCCCTTACTTGCTTAGAAGTTACCCTGGGTTTCATGTAACCTTGCAGACTTTTTTAGAAGCCTTGCTCCTGGAGTGATCTTTGTTGCTGGACCACTCACATGGTAGGTAACAGTGGTCTTGCATTTCCTCCATTTCTAAACAATCTGTCTGATTGTGGATGTTGGAGTCAAAACTTTTTAGAAATGGTTTTGTAAATCTTTCCAGCCTGGTGAGCCTCAACTGCTCAATACTGTGGTCCTCAGAAATCTCCCTTGTTTGTGCTATGACGTGTGATTATGAAGAAAATGGGGGTCTGTCTCAAAACCTAGTGAGCTGTCTGTATCTTAGTATGCGCTCTCCCGACATGCAGGCTGTCCCGATTCTTAGATATCTTAAACGTGCTGTCTACTAAGGAACCTTATTTTAACCTGATTTTAAGGAAGCACCGAACACTTCCTCAGCCGCTAAGGCAATCCCATGATGCAACGCAGGTGAAGCTACAAGCAGTAAAGTCATTTTAAAATGTAAGTTATTTTGATTCTCTCTGGGTTTTAATGTGTTTCTGGTCATATATTCACAGAAAACAGTAATTTATTTACAACTTTGTAACGACCCTTACAAAAAAGTTTATTCAAGTGTACCATTAGTTTACTTCTTTTAAACTAAAATGAAGTGAGTATGCTTTCAGTTTACTTTTTATGTACTTCTCAGTGATATACTAAACACACTTATACTTAAGTGTGCTTGGGTTATACTGAAGAATAGAACAGTCTAAGTATATTTGGCCTTTACTTGTACTTAATCTTTTAATTAAGATAGTAGAAGTAAGTATTCTTGCTCTGCACAAAAACACATCCAGTACAATATTTGTTAAAATTTGATTTACAAAGATTTATAATAATACAAATATGTTTCTTAATCTGAGTGTGTCTTGTTTATTTTACGTGTGTCCTCTGGTGAGTAAGTAAACGTTGTTAAGTTCTATTTTAAGTAGAAAAAACCCTTAAACCTAGTCATATAATTTAAAGTACAACAATAATATAAGCAGTAAATTATAAGTATAATTTAACTTATTTAACTTACTAATTATAAGTTTAATTTTACTTAAAGAAAACCTACAAGCTAGTAAATTAACAGTAAACCCATAAGTTTACTTTTAGTGTAGTTGCAGTACAAAAGCTGTAAACTAGTTGTATACTTGGTTTACTACTCCTACACTTAAAGTGTACTTAAAAGTATACTTTTAAAAACTAGAAAGTGGGCCAATTTAGTTCCAAGAAGTATTAAAATAGTACATATACAAGTGTACTACTAGTACAATGACATTAGTATAGTAACTGCATAAAGTATACTTCATAAAATGAACTTTAAGTATACTTATTTTCTGTAAGGGGAGTCGTTGACCATTTTGCAGTTTTATACTCGGGCCTTTAGCATTTATGCTAGCGGATTTTTAAGCCCCGGGCTATTGTTTTGGAAAGCCGAATGGTAGCTTAGCAACTAGATAAACAACCGGTCGCGTGCAGTGGGCGGGAACAAGCCGTGACGCAGTCTCTCTCTCTCTAACTAGAGCGTCTCAGTAATCTGATTTATGAGGAGAGATGTCAGACAGAACGCTGCTACTTACACAGCTGACTACCTAGACAGCCTACTTAGACACTCACTAGGTTTTGGGACAGACCCTTTAATGGACCCCTGTTATTTAAATAGAACAGGGTGACCACTTACACTTGATTGAAAACACCTTATTCTAATTTTAGCTTTAAGTTAACTGATAATTATAGAAGTTTACTCAAGTATATTTTATTCTTTACATTTTTATTATTCTATTGTAATATAAGACTTATATATGTGTACATACTACAAATTTATTTTATGTTGTAAATTATTATTAGAGTGTTTATTCCTCTTCTGCTACTGTAAAAACTGCAATTTCCCCCTGGGATCAATAAAGTATTTCTGATCTGATCTGTTCTGAAGTTTGCCACTCACCGATATTTAAAACTGGATCAGTGGTTTAATTCAGGACTTTTGTAGCATGAAGGTGTTGGTTGTTTCTCAGGTCATGATAACCTGTCAGAGGTATTACTGCGTATCCTTTCTCCCTCTCTTTCTGTATCTATTCATCTTTCTGTCTATCTTTATTTCTGATTTTCTTTATCACTTTATTTTTCTTATCCTTTTGTATCTTTCTCTTTTTCTCTCTCTTTCTAACCGATTTCCTTTCTTTCTTTTTCTTCAAGTCTCTCAGATGCTTTCTTGTTTTTTTCTTCTGCATTAATTTGTCTTCTATTTTTTTCTTTCTCCTTTTCTCTTTTTTTTTTACTGTCTCTCTCTCCATGCCATTTGCTGTCCTCTATCTTTGCTTCCCTTGTCTTTCACATCCAGATTTCTCTTTTCGTTTTTCTTCATTCTCTCTCTCTTTCTCTCTGTTTCTCATACACACACTCGAACTCAGGCTAATTAAAAAGAATTTGACATCACAAATCACTCCGCTGCTCTCGGAGCGCCTTTGATGTTCTTAATCAATCTGACATAATTATACATTTCTCTGCTAAATCAATGAGTGTGGAAGGATGTTTGGATCAATGCGTGTGTGTGTTAGAATAAAAACATTTTTATTAGCTGCTAAAATGCCCATGGTGCTCAGCACACACTGCTTTGAAGTTGGTTGGTGGTGATGTCATCATCATTACTGAGCTCCTTGAGTAAATTGGTAAAGCTGCAAAATAAAATTGCTCTGTTTACAGTATTTCACTGGTCACTAAAACATGAACATACCATACACAGCAAACTACATGTACGCATAGGACAGATTTTTAAACCCTGCTCCTGCTAGTATCCGTCCTGCTCCCACCAAGAATCTGTAACTTTTGTCCCCCAGTAGATATTCCTGCCCGCTCCTGCCCACAAAAGCATACGAGGGTAAATGACATCCAGTATTTTACATACTCTATTTAATAATATATTTTTACAGAAATATCCATCCATTCATCCATTATCTTCTGCTTTATCCCAGTTGTCGGGGTCTCGGGGGGCTGGAGCCAATCCCAGTATCATCAGGCGAAGGTGGGATACACCACTGAGAGGCCAACGCTCACACCTATGGGCAATTTAGAGTGACCGATCAACCTAACATACATGTGTTTGGACTGTGAGAGGAAACCGGAGTACCTGGAGGAAACCCACTCAAGCACGGGGAGAACATGTACACTCCATACAGAACGACCTGCGACAGTGCAAGCAACTATAACACCCAGCTGCATCTGTAATGAATAATAACTAAAAAAAAACTTAATTTGGTGCACTGGCCTTCATTTAGATCACCTTCCACAGCTGAGACCGACTGACCGTCTTGATGATTCTCACTGACCAATCAATAGTCTGTTTATGTCATCTTTTAGTGTCTGCTCGGTTGACTTGAAATATCGATGCAGGTGATACCAAAAACAGTACCAGGTATCAGATTTGCCTGATGGAAAATCAAACAAGCAAACAACAAAGATTAGCAGAGGCAAGTCGAGAAGCCGGTAATATGCAGTAAAAAGCTCTTTTTCTCCTGCCATCTTGGCCTATCTTGCGAGGTAAACAAGTGCTTGGCACTTTAGGGCTTTGAGAGCAAGTGAACAGCCAGGGTTGTCAGGAAGCCCAGTAGACTGTAAAACATTATAACTGCAACTTATTTTTGGTGGTTTGGAAAAATAATTAATACAAATCTAATAACACATACTAGTTTTTTCTCCATCTTTAGTTAGTTAGATAAATCTAGTTTAGGTATTTTGGATAAATCCTATAGACCAAAGGGTCTTTTCGCCAAAAACGCTTCCCTGCAATCTTAGCCACTGTGTTCTTATGTGTTAATTAACTCAGATTTTTCTCATTTTATTTTCTTAGTTTGTGCTCAGGTATGTCAGCTTAGCCTGTCACAGGTAATGTTAGCTCCATGGCAAATTTGCATTAGGCTATTAGAGTCCTCAGAGGTGGGCAATTCTAGTCTTATATAAGCCGTTCATGCATTACTGTATGAAACACTTTATTCAATAAAATGAGGATCATTTAATTAATGTTAGTACATCACATAGGCAAAAGTATTTCATAGTTAAAACATAGGTAAACAGGACAAGTAGAGCACTGCCAGCTCAATGAAAGCCATTTAAATTGACTTTAATTTAACCTGACTCGCTGAAAATAAGTAAGTAGAATGTCCTATATATAGGTGTTAAAGCTTGAACTTGTTGCGTTTCTAAGGCAATGCGTGTGCATGATATTTTTAAGCAAAGTCAATGAATTTAGGTTTATAGTGTACACCAGATAATAATTAATTGCAATAATGAATTGTGCTTGTGACACAGGTAAAGATTAATTATTTCTGTCTATGTTGAACAAACAAACAAACAAATAATCAAACACAAAATCCCCATAAGAGCAACTTTATAGGAGAAGCCACAAATGTTTCAATGGACGTTAATGTAAAAATATTTTATTTCTAGAAATCTGGGGCATTTCTATTGGTCTAGATTGGTGTAGAATATGGCCAAAAAAAGAGTGTTTTTATGACAAACTGAAAACTACCTAACATCCCCTAACATTACAATAGACTTTATAAGGGTTGTATGAGGTAAAACACAGTGTATTACAGTGGAAGACCACAAGATGGCACTAAATGTTCACACTGCCATGAACAGATCATGCATCTCAGGCATTTCAGGCAGAGCCATGTGAGTAAAGTAGTCTGATAAAGTCTCTCTGCTTTATGCCTCTACAAATTATGATGTTAACATTTCTTTGACTTTGGTACTGTGACATTCTCCTTGGGTCTGTTCTGTTGTTACAGCAGGAGCTTATCTCTAAGAGAACTTGAATAGAACAATGTGGTTTTGCTGGCTTTTTCACTTCTTCTACTTTTCTGCATACACTTAAAGGGAAACTCCAGAGGAATCCATCTCTATTTCTGTACACACTTTTACTCACGCTTCCTTCAGCGGTGCTGCAGTAACCTCAGAGTGAGAATTATATAAATTACATAGTGAAAAAGAAATATTCCAGGTGGTGGATCTTTTTAGGGAGGAGGGATAAAAGGCAATAACTTATAAGTACAAACATATTAAACTATAGTTTTAGACTAGAATGTTCCTTTGAGTAGCTTGTAAGTTGGTTTAGGCCTACTGACACCACAGGTAGAGTCTGTTGATGATCACCCCAAGGATGCAATGGATACATTTACCCAGTAAGAGCCACCTGGAGACAAACTGTACCAACACCCATTGTCACCTAAGACTAAACATAGGACATATTTACTCTTTGATGTATGTACTTTTATTACATTCCAAGTCCAAATGGATTATTTATATTCTGTGTATACAAACTAGAAACACAATCATGTTCTACTTTCATTTAATATATATACACATTATTATTATACATAATCTCTACATGACCCAAACCTAGGACTTAGCCACAGTGGGTATCTGGCAAACCTAGGCCTGACCCTCAATACTTAAAGAAACTTAAAGAAAATTATGGTATTCACCAACATTAGGACAAAGCAAGTGAAGATACATGAAAACTAATACTTAAAACATAAAACACAATATTATTAATAATTGTTAATAAATGTTTACTAAAAATAATTTATACTGTGTAGGTTGAAGTGTGATAAATTAGACACTAAATCATAAACACCTGGAAGATGGCGGGTGTCAGTCATTTACACAAGGCAAGATAAAGCGAGATTAAGGGGCTTGATACACTATATCAGCCAGTCTGACCAACCATATGAAAAGAATGTAAATTATGAAATGTAAGGTAATTAATTTTGTGTAATCTGAATTCCAAAGAGGAGCTCTGCCAATGTCTGCATAATTAAATACACTGACAAAGATTATTGATATTAACATTATTGAATAAAATTTGCACATATGTTCATGTTTCTGTTTTCTGCTTAGGTGTAAATTGACATATATATATATATATATATATATATATATATTTAAGTTTTCTTTTTCTTTTTCTTTTTATTTATTCATTTATTTATTTGTGTGTTTTCTTTCCGATTCTCTATTTTTTCCACTTAATTTTCTCCCCTTGCACCTCCTGCATTTCACTCCCAGGAATTTGGAATCCTCCAACCCTATCTGCATGGAAAAGATTGCAGTACAATGATTGTTGAAAAGAAATAAATAATAAAGAATTAATAGTCCTCCAAAGATAATAAATTGTAGGATGAGCGTAATTCAGTTATGCCACACTTTTCCAGTATGCATATACTTTGTTGACATAACAAAATTTAAATATTTGAAATTCTATTTGATTCAGTATAATAAATTAACATCATTTTTTAACATTTTTTGTATGTTTCATGTGAACCAGTTCCTTAAAGATGACATGATTCATTGATTTAACAGTTCAGTGCTTATTTTTGTATTTTCTTAAGTTGGTGACATACACTAAATATAATAATTGCTCAGAAACTCTCACATTGTAGGTGAGTCCAAATGTCCCCTATACAGGACACTGACTGTTCACAGCAGGGACCATGTTTCACAACAAAACTTTGTTTCTAAGTATCAAGTGAGTCTTTGCACCAAGTGGGGTTACTAAGGAGGTGTGTTCCCTATTAATGACCACTAGATGGCATAACTTCATTCATTCTGAAATTTAATTTAGCAAAGCTGCCACATAGTTACAGGCAACGTCATTCAGATTTTATTTGATAATCAAACAGAAATTAAAATACATGAAAACTATGACTTAAAACATAAAACATAATATTATTAATAATTGTTAATAAATGTTTACCAAAAGTAATTTATACTGTGTAGATTGAAATGTGATACACTACACACTAAATCATAAACAGGCCCACCTGGAAGATGGCTGGTGTCAGTCATTTACTGTAGCCTTCAAGAGATGGTTTAAGCAGACCGCTGGGGCTCAGGCAGACGTGCAGCACTCTGCAGTGTGGTGGGCAATTGAAGAGAATGGTAAAAGGAGCACTGCTGAGACTTCAAATTAAGTAAAAGTTGAGTTACATTACATTACATCACAGTTGAGTTACATTATTGTGACCACCAGCTAATATTCAGGGTAACAACCGTGTACAGCATGGACAGCAACTAGACGGGCTGGGAGACTCAATAAGTTCCTGGTAGGTTGTCACAGTCAATCAAGGTGGTCCCACATATGCTCAGTTGGGTTGGAGTCTGGGGAATTAGATATCCAGGGTATTACTTGGAAGTCTTGGTCATGCACTTCCAACCAATGTGGGGCATTTCTAGCCGTGTGACTAGTGGGATTTGCTTGCTGGAAGATCCCATCCGCCCCAGGTAGACAATCAGCAAGGATGACAGTGTCTTCCACAAGGATGAGTGGGTCCCCAGAAGAAGTAGCCCCATAGCCGAGCACAGAATAGCCCATCCAATACATCTACACATCACTAGGCCAATATCCACAAGTACACAGTCGAGTCACATTATTATGACCACCATAATAATGACTTGGCTGTGTAGCTGTAGATATTGGTGGTGCAGAGTTAGTGCTTATCTTCAGGAAGAGTTGTATGGCTATTGTCGAATAACACTGGGCCAACTATAGGAGTGTATTGGCGGCAGTCTCCACTGCTGCCGTGTTCAATAAAAGATCATCAGTTTGTAACGTCATGGTTCTTATATTCTCTCCTTCTTAGCCAACGCTGCAATATCATGTATATATTTGTGCAAGAAAAGGAAACACAATTGAAATTCAGTAGACAGTGTAGAACAATCACCACTCTTAATCAGCAGACTACAAATTTCTTTAATTACTGCAATATAGTCCGTACAGTCAGTATATCATTTAAAAACCCATGAGCTGTTCACACTTTAAAATAAAGCTCAAAGCAAGCTTTTGCATGTATATGTGTAATTTCAGAAAGCCGCCAAATGGTGCATTTTCACGTCTCCTGAGGAACACTTCTATGATGCAGTATCTATAATGCATTGCTGGAAAACAGTGGGGTGTTTTCATTACAGAGGAGCGGATCCATAAAGTCACTGGCATTCTCATTAAGCTGGGCAGGCCCTGTTTTCTGTTTTGCTTTCTGTCTACTTCTAACGTCACTAACGAAACTCTTGTCCGGACAGCAGGAGGATGCTGATTACAAACCATCACCAAGCCTGCACTAAGCTTTCTAGTTGATGTGTACTGCCGCTTCACAGAGTGTGTAATTCAGTCACGTCTGCCCAAATCTGAAATGAAAGCTTTGTAGTTCCAACATCAAAACTGTCTCCAGGTATCAGCTGGCACAGCTGAAGCAATTTGGCATTGCTAGAGTGATTAAACACAGGAGTGATTCAGAGCTGATACTGGACGTGATAATGAAAATATTGGGTTTTCAGTCCAACACTCCAGCTTCTAATTCCTGAAAGGTTTAGTCGAAGATCAGGAACATTCTCTTTTGATGAATTAGTTGTGTTTAGAATGCATTCATTCCACATTTTATATTGTTCTCTGATGTTCTACATAGAAGGTATGTGTCTTTGGTTGGGGTGAAAAATACTTAGATGCAATTTGACATGCCCATTTACACTACACCCTGTGATTTGGCCCTAGAATTAAATAAACTGTTCTCCCTTTTTTGGTGAGCTCTGCTCTGATTGGCTGCTTTACTGTGAGGCAGAGAAGCAACATGTCGAAATAGAAGCGGGCAGGAAAATGAAATGAACCTCCATGTCATCATACTCTTTACCTATGTTAGTTACTTGTAGCTTCTAGTATGTAACGTTACCTATACTGGCTGCTTGGTTTCAATCTCATCAATACAAAATTAATTAGTCGTTAGAATAAAGAATAAACATTCTAGAATAAACATTGTAAATGACCAGGCAACTCCGTCAGTGCTTAGTAAGTGACCTGATTTGAGATATGAACTTCCATCCCCAGCCTGTCCTAGTGGACATAGCAATGCTCCCTGAGGTTGTGAACCTAGGTTAAAGTGACTTGAGTGATTGAACGAGCCATTATAGAGTAAAACCATTTACGTAAGTTATGCCAACTGAAATTTGTCTTTGTTGCATACATGAAGCACTCCAAGATCCCATCCTTTTTACTTTGTCCCAACAAATTGGAAGCATATTTGATCTAATTTAGACAGAAATAGTCTCTTTGCCTGTTTAATGCCTGATTATGCAGATCTGTATGCAAACGTATCAACATACTGATATGATTAGTCTTTTTCTTGGTGCATCAGTAATATATGGAACTATATGGTATGTTCTGCTTTCTCAAGATCTTGTGCTATTTATGTCGTGATCATGACTAAACGAATGCTGGTGATCTTGAGTTGTTATTATCATCGCCTCAATTTTTTACTGCACTTATACTGTATGTAGTCTTGTTTTTATTCTCTTCTCTGTAGGTGTTCCAGTCTTGCTAGGTACTGCTCTGTGTCTAATCTTATATTTTGTTGTCTTTTTTCTAGGTATCAGCACTGGCACTTGTTTATGGCAGTGTTTGAGCTCAAGAGTAGTTTGGACTTAAACCTGTTTGTACTAGATAGAGATACATACTCTGACCGAACACAAAGCACTTATGTAAGTCGCTCTGGAGCGTCTGCTTAATGCTGTAAATGTAAATGTAAATTTTGTGAATGTTTCTTGCGATGTGATGAAGATATGAGTAACTTGAGATCTCCAGAAAATGAACTGTAGTAACTGAAAAATGGAGGAATAAAATATTGACTCCATGACCCATATAGGCCTCTGCAATAATCGGTATTCATATATTTTCCTTTCCTTTTTTTTGTTGCTCTTGCTGAAGATACTTAACCCCTTTTGGTGAGTTTCTTTATTGTGGTTCTTCACTGACCAAGTCTTATACTGGAAATGTTTAATTTAACCATATTAATTGTATGTGGGGTTAAATTTTCCTGCCCTATCTAAAAAAAACTCATGGTCACATTCGATTCCATAAAGAAACGAAAACATCTCTACAGAACCAGTATGACATTAACGTCCAAGAGGAGAAGGCTTTGTTTATAAGAGAATAAAACAATCTGTCAAATGATACTCTGTTTTCTGCAGACCCTGGTCAAGCTGGAGTGAACAATGGCCCTGAATGGCGCTGAAGTGTGCACAAAACTGGGTTAATGCCTGCTCTGAATATACGGGGCTTTGTTTGAGGAGTCAGCACCGCAGAAATGGCAGCCTGTTTCCGAGAGGCGCAGTGTGGTGCATTGCATTAAATGAAAATCATGAATTGCTCGGCTGGGTTGATGTATAGGGTGTCAGTTCTGCGGCATGTCAAAGCGGTGGGGGTGCTTCAGCCCGGTTGAGGCAGCTCTGAGCCTCTAAGAGCCAGTCATATAACCCAGCGCTGCTCCTGGGCCATGTTCAGCATTCTCATTCAGACAAGCCTATTAATGCCGTCTCTGTCTTCAACATTTGCCTAAAGAACTCTAATGCACTAAAACATTCAGTACATGCAAATCGGTTGGAAGAGTAAAGCGAGCATCTGACTGTGATACCTGTTAAAGTGTTACTTCACTGCGAGTGCTTATGCAAATATCTTAACACACCTGTACTCAAGTCTTTGAGTGCTCAGTGTTGCACTAATGCAATGTAAAAAGAATGTACTCATGAATAAAGCATTAGCTGTAATGCATGGACAGATTTCAGTTTGTTGTAGGCCTGTGTTTAGGCACACAATCAATTTTAGAAATATGTAAAAGGCTAAAATGAAAGCCTGCTATCAGAATGCAATGTTTGGTCAAAAACATACAGGACTAAAACTCATTTTTCTGTGGATTTAAGAGGCTATACTGTCTTCCATTTGCTTAAATCCCAGTTGAAAAGGCCATTAAGAGCAGGTTTACTTACAGTTTTACAGATCTATTATTGGGAAAATGTGGTTCCATGGCGTAGCAATTTCAGTTCCATACATTTTTTGTTATATTTAGTGAATATCTCCTCAAAGTCTGCTAACTGTTCTGTTCTGTATACGCACTACAAAAGAGTAGTCTGGTGTTGGTACAGGATTTAAGTACGTCCATGTTGCCACTATGTTGGCACTATGTGGGTGGGTGTGGACACGAGGAGACGAGATCCCAGTTTTTTTAAGTGCACAGGTAATTTTTTGCATCAAACGAAACCAAAAAAACGAAGGGTAAATGGAACAGTTGCTTAAGGCTTCGTTGCAAGGCTCACCTTCATCACAATAGCCAATAGACTCGCCGTTACAAGCAGCTAACCGTGGTACATTGTACAAGGGCCTACATATCACTCCTCCAACAGGTAGGCTAGAAGACCGCCAGGTGAATGAACCCCGAGAGCTCCTATTACAGAAGCCCTGCCCCGACTAGACTAATACCTAACATGAGGGTTGACGTGCCCAGATGTTAATTACACGCATGCATACATACACAGCCAAGTCAAGTCAAGTTTATTTATATAGTGCTTTTTACAACGATGTTGTCTCAAAGCAGCTTAACAGACAGTTACAATATATATCCCCCAGTGAGCAAGCCAGAGGCAACAGTGGCAAGAACACCTCCCTCAGACTGGAGGAAGAAACCTTGGGAGGAACCAGACTCACAAGGGGAGACCCGTCCTCCTCTGATCAAACAGTATTTATAGTTAAATAAACCAAATACCAAAAAGTCTTTGTTTGAAATCTGGATAGCAAAGCATTAGCAGCTGCACAGGTAGAGGCAGTCTCTGACTGAGGCAGTCTCTGACTGAGGCTTTATATAAAGTGGGCGTGAGCTGAAACAGACCCATCCTATCTCAATGCTGGTGCATCTGGATGATACAGTGATGTAACTGAGGGTGTAGCAGTTGACACAGATGGACAGGTGAGCTGGCTGGTGATGGGTGAGGAGGAGGCCCTGATGGTCAGTCCTTCAACAGCGTTCAACAGACGGGAGGACAGTCATTACCTCAGGAAGAGTAAAGAGAGAAAGTTAGTTGAGCTCAGGAGTAAGACTGTAGAGAATATGAATATTCAGAATTTCAGGGCGTGGCTGGCGACTCCAGCAGATCTAACTATAACAGCCTAAACTAAAAAGAGAGAACCAGAAGGTAACATAGGCATGAGAGCACCCTGAGACACTCCCCACTCCACCGCCAGCAAACCTGTGTGATCACGTGAAGTGGTGGAACAGCGCTGTTACATGTCATGACTCATCTTCAAACATTACGGGTAAGTATTCTAACACGTCTTCATTTACTAATTTACTTTCTCTTTTACAGGTTTTCAGGTGAAGGTGGATCCGCCCAACAGGAATAAGAGGCCCCAGCTCCCTTTACCTCCCATTTGCCCTGCATCCCCTTCTTCAACAGGACATTAAGGTAGGCACATAAAACCTGCAACATAGCATTTTAAGTTAAATATTCTAGTTGGTACTGTTAATACTGAAGATGGGCTACCTAGTACCATCACAGGGCTACATGCTGAACGTGAACTGTTAAGTATGAAAGAGGAGAAGATCTAAAAAAGAGATGAATTTGGTTTTGGCCAGCATCTTGTTCCAATCTCCCTGTTTTACTTTGATTGGAAATAGAAACAAGAAGCTAGACAGGTACACTGTGGCACCACCATGGAACTGCTTTAAAGTGAATTTCTTAAAAGAAGCTAAGAGGGCCAGAATGTAACTGCTGCTCCATTTAAGCCGGTAAAGCACAATACAAACGAGAAGCTGAGGCACAGGAATGGAACTGCTGCTCCACTGAAGGTTGGAATGCAAAAAAGCAGCTGACTTCCGCTTCATGGAGAGGTGAAAAGCATGAAGGGGCATAAGTGGGGTTGGTCTGTTTCTGCTTGACAGGTGAACTAACATATTTTGCTATTTCACAGAACTGATAGGTCACTACTGTTTTATCCTGTTTGCCAGAGTAATAGCGATTAGTTAAAATTGCAGCAAACTGTAACAGGAAATAGCTAAGCGTTTACAGGTAGTTCAGAAATGGTACTTAGTATGACTGATAGAGGGCAGGTTTAGGTCTAGAAGACCAAGAAACCTTTGGTAGTTACGGCTGATAGGAGGCTAGAAAGGAAAATCAAAACCTCAGTTTGATTGCGAAAAACCTTGCAGGAGATCTAGCAGACTCTGAGGTAGTGGTGCACTGTTCCACTGTACATCAACATCTGCACAAATATGACCTCAATGGAAAAATCATCAGTAAAAAAAATCTTTCCTCACCCCAAAAAATTCAGTACCAAGTCTGTGAATAAAAGATCTGCACAAGCCTTATGCATTTTAGAAATAAGTCTGATGAAGTGAATACAGAACTTGTGGCTGCACTAAGCAAAGATATGCTTTGTGTTTGTAATAGTGACTAGTTCAAATTGCAGCAAACTGCAGTGTCAGTGTGCTGACCCACAACCGAGCTAACATTAGCTACATTACTCGTTGTGTCGTTGTTCGCTCTAACATTATATTGTGGTATTTGTCTGTACAATGTTTGCAAAAGCGATAAAGATCTACAAAAAAGTTTGCTAGTCCAGTGTCACTGACTTTGGTAATACACATCCATGAATCTGGGGGGCATATGCTTAGAAGAAGCACTGAAAGGTGGGATGTATTTGTTTCACTGTTGAGTGCAAATATCAACAATTGTTCTCTGTATTTGCTAAATGTGTCTGTAACATAATCATCTTACATAAGGAAACGGTAAGTCAAGGTTTAGTAAGTGACTGTAAGTAAGTTCAAAAGAGAAAATGGGACTCTTAACAACTGTGCAAGACCACCAAATCGCTATCTTGTCCCCATTTCTATTCTGACTAGAAAGATAACACATGAAGGGTGGTCTCTGATTCTTGCACAGTATTGTACAATTCTGTGGTTCCTCTGCTGTGCATTGTGCGTGTAAAACCAAAACACCAGCAACATACAACACCTCCTATATTCGCAGCTTGGCTTACATAAACTAAGCACATCATGAATCCTAGCAAGGACCCTCTGTATAGATTGTAAATCCTTATCAGTGGCGTTAAACTATTCATGAAGTACTCGCTGCTCTTCAGTAGCGCAGGCACACAGCCCAGCCCAGCCCATGGCCTGCTGGTGTGAGACTGGCTCTGTGCCCAGCACACCACAATCAGGAGTGAGTCTACAGCAGCGTTTTACCTAACATTGTGCCTATTAAGGACTCTGCCATGGACACGCTGATTGTGTTGTGGAGCTTTTTCTCCATCCTTTTGTGCCAAATGAAAACTAACGAACAGGCCAGGGATACAGACAGGCCATCAGTCTTCTCCTAGTCTTTAAGAGCCCACCTCATGTTTTCACTCTTTATGAGCACAACTGTTGTTCTGTTTTGGCTCTGCTGTGTTGGGAGTAGCAGTGGGCAATATGATCATTTGTCAGGAGAGCAATCTCAAATTGTCAGTTCGCCCACTTTTAGTTTGGAGCTGAGACAGAATGAAAACGAGGACCGAGTGAGGGGGCCTGAAAGGGAATGTGTTGCTCATTATCCTAAAGACCTAGTTGGGAACCTAATTGGCAGTTTGGTTGTATATTACTAAACATTCGGCTTTAATATGACATTTAAATCTTTTCATTCATATGTTCATACAAAGCCGATGGCTGCTGCTGGCAACCTTATTTTAATACATTATATATATATATATATATATATATATATATATATATATATATATATATATATATATATATATATATATATATTTTTTTTTTTTTTTTTTTTTTTTTTTTCATTCAGGTTCACTCTCAAAGTGCATCATACTGCCTACAACTGCCTACAATGTTTGGGAACATCTGTTACTTTGTATTGTCCAAGTCCAAAACTTGTAAACATATTTTCAGCATTAAAAGCAAGATCTGTGTAATAAAAGGAAATGTAACACACATTCTCAAGCTTCATAAATACTCTGATTCCTCTGATTCCTGACAATTGGCAGTCTTGGGCCTATAACAGCTGCTCAGCTCTCTGGAAATTAAAATAAATTATGTCCACAAAGCTATAAAAAAATGGCAAAGTGTTTACAGGTAATTCAGAAATGGTACTTAGTATGACTGATAGAGGGCAAGTTTAGGTCTAGAAGACCAAGAAACCCTTCAGAGAGAACGGCTGGTAGGATGACTAGGAAGGTGAATCAAAACCTCAGTTTGGTTGCAAAAAACCTTGTAGAAGATCTAGCAGACTCTGAGGTAGTGGTGCACTGTTCCACTATACATCGACATCTGCACAAATATGACCTCCATGGAAAAATCATCAGTAAAAAAATCTTTCCTCACCCCAAAAAATTCAGTACCAAGTCTGTGAATAAAAGATCTGTGAATAAGATGCATTTTAGAAATAAGGCCTGTGGACTGATGAAGTGAATACAGAACAAAGATGTGCTTTGAGAAACAAGGTGCAGAAATTCATAAAAAGAATACTTCTCCAGCTGTTAAGCACAATAGTGGATTGGCCATGTGCTGGGCTTGTGTTGTAGCCAGTGGCACGTGAACTGAATGAATTCAATTAAATACCAGCTAATTCTGAAAGCAAACATTACTAACTGTAAAAAGCTGAAGATGAAAAGAAAATGGCATCTACAACAGGATAATGAACCTAAACACACCTCAAACTCCACAGTGGACTACCTCAATTATTGCCCCCACAGACCCCTGACCTTAATGTCATCAAAAAGTTGTGGACAAAACTCAGAACAGCAAAGCATGCAAGACGCCTAAGAATCTAACAGAACTGGAAGACTTTTGCATGAATAAGCGATTCATCCAATAATCCAAAAAGCATTTACAAGCTATGACACTTAGAGTTATTGCTAAATACTGACCATGCCCAAAGTTTTGCTTCAGGCCCTTTTCCTTTTTGTTACTTTGAAACTATAAAACATGGAAATAAAGAAGTGATTTAGCTTAATATATTAAAGAAATGTTTCATCTTTAATTTTATGATGCCATTGTTTTCTTGCTGAGCTATTCAGTAATAGAAAAAAAATTTTGACCAGGTCTGTCCTAACCTTTGCATGCCACTATAGACAGTGCACTCATGTGTACACATTTCTCTGATGCCATATAGAGCACTACTTACAGTACTGACCTACTTTTGTGGGTAGAAGCCAAAATCTGATAACTCACAAAGTGCATCATATAGCAAATAAGGAGATTCAGATTCAACATTAGGACACAAACAATAACACGTGTAGCAACTAAGAACCTAAATATGAGGTATGTTCTAGAAAATAGATCCATTTGTTGCTAAAAAGAAAACCCTATAGTAGAACCACTTTCCCAATGTGGCCAAACCAGAAAGAGCTGCTTTGGGGGGGGGTTTGACTGGAGGATATGAGTTTGGTTCCTATGTTTGTCCTCAGGCAGAGAAGGAGCTGGAGAGTAAAACCCTTCAGGGCATTTCTGTCCGTTTTCTCCTGACTCAGCAATGCAAAAGCACTGATGTTTCACTGCGTTTTAAATAACACACCACTTTGAGGTGTGTAAACTGGCAGATGTCCTATCTCTCTGGACTTACACAAGAACCAAATATGCAATCTAGGGAAACTTACATTCACAGTCATTCACAGTGGTGGTGAAGGTAACCAGATGTCTTATGTGTTTAAAGTCTATAAAATTTACCCCACAAAAGGTTATTACATGAAGTGGTTAAGAATACTATTATAAGTTATTAGTTGTTATTAAAATAGTTTTTACTTCTTTTAAGTCGATTTATGTAAAAGAGTTTCATACAGGGTGTTTAAAGGCTTTAAGAAATATGTGAAAGACGTCTATGTTACATTTCTACTTATGGCAGCAAGTGAAGCAACTAGCCCTGGCCTGTCCTGTCTCGAAATACCACTTTACACCTCAAGAGGTGACAGTGAGGATCTGTAGCGTTGAGTTGAAACCTCTGGTTAATCATGCTGAAGGTCATGAATCTGGTTGGATCATTTAAAGGCAAAAATAAATGCTCTTGGCAAGTAAGCATTATAATGACTACCAGTAGCAAAATAAATAGAAGCAAAAGAAGAGTTAACATTTGCATAGTTTTGCATTGCTGGAGAGGCTCTGGATGAGAAAAGGGATGAAGTTTGAAACTGAACATTTCTTCTAGACTAGTAAGAAATAGGAGTTGGGGAAAAAATCAATACAGCATAGAATTGCAATATTTTGCATTGCAACATCACATCAATACATAGATGTTAATTACTGATATTATATTTGGTCCATGTAAATTGCAAATACATGTACATCTCTTAAGTACTAGAAAAACAGAATCAATTGCATTTTCTCTCCACTAGATGGTCCCAAGTTTTTTTTTGGTGAGGTCAGTAGAGGTGATAGTAAGCGTAGGAACAAAGATGGCGCATCAGAGAAAGAAATCAGAAATGTGCTGAAATGTGACACATGCAATTCATAAAGAATGGCATTTGGAAATAAAATACTACAAACACAAGGGCTCATCTCACACAGCACCGTCCAGAGACAGTGTTAATCAGATTTAGTTCCCCCTTAAATTTGCTTTTCTCCTCACAGGTCAAATCCTTAGGAACCACATTCATTGAGCAGAAATCAGCTTTAAACAACACAGCAACTACAGAAAGCGAAGCAGTTCAAAAAGGTGTGAATCTGCTCTTTGATGCTGATTGGATTATTAATTTGAGACATAAAACCTTTTCACGCTGTGTGAATTCACGCACCTGCCACCATGGTTTTGTCGGTGGGAGCCTGATTTGATGGTTGAACCGAACTGGATTCAGCAACAGCACACAATCCATCAGTTCGTCTCTTGTTTCAAATTGGTCATAGGCTTTGCCCTCTACAAAGCAGACGTTGGCTTCTTGTTGAATTTTCTGGTTATTTTCTGGTTGACTTTTGCTTTGTTGATGCCAAAGCCAACATTAAATCAGCTTCACTGAAAAAACACTAGACCCACTTCGCTACTTTCCAGTTTTGAGCCAGCTAAGAAAATAACACAATCCCCCACCTACAGGCTGTTCTACAGCAAAGCCCTGTAGAACAACCCACTGACACTATATGCAAGCTCTACACAGAAGTGAAGTTGAGGAATCTGTGAGTGCAGCAGACAGGACTGCAGTGGATTCCTATGTGACTATAACTGCGCATCATCTCACAGAGGGCTGTCTCGCGTTCTCCAAACTAGAGCAGTACACAAACGTCACACTGAGCCAAACCCTGCAGACCTAATGCAAAATGTAGCACAGGTATGAGGGACTGCCAGCAAACATCTGGAATCTGCAGCTGGAAAAAGGTAATAATTTGTATAAAATAAGAATTAGAAATGCTCTAAAGCTGCTTAAAAAAATTATTTCCATTAACATACATGGAAATTAAAGAGGCACCAAGAGACACAATTCTCAGCATATTGCACCATCATGATAATATCAGATTGCAACATTAGTATTGTGATAATACTGTATCATAAGGTCTTTAGTGATCCCCACCTTTAGTAAGAACTGAAGAGGGAGGAGGAGAAACCGTGCAGTTCTGCTGATATGGTGCCCCCTGCTGGTCGGAGTATGAATTCAGGTTGTGCCTTCTTACAATTTGCTGCTTTGGGGCAAAATAGTACAAGATACTTTTTAACATTAACTGTGTAAATACCCAGCAAACACACACAGGTAGGGGTTGGTGGTAGTGGTTGTTGTGTCCGTCCTAGTGCTAAGACCAACTCTGCGCCCTTGGCTTGCAGAGCTATATTTGTGTTTAAGACATTAAGATGTCTGGTTCCCTTCACTACCACTGTAAAGAAATCCAAAATTGCAGGTTTCTCCACTTTGAACCTCTTCACATCAAACCACTCTGCATGACTTTATTTACACCTTAACGACAGAATCATGTAGACATTTTTGAAAAACAATGTAGCATTCCTCTTTAAAATGAGCATCCAGAAGCGAGAGTGTGGCGGTTAGTAGCTGCCGCTACATCTCCTCCTCCTTCAACTCCAACTCGACGGGTTTGTTTCGTTCACCAACAGGAGGAGGAGCTCGCCACAGGAAAGAAACCAAGCCCTCCTCACACACACAGCTCATCACACCCAGCGTGTGTGTTTGTGAACCCACGCCGGCGATGTTCATCGTGTAAATTCCTGAGGAAACTCTTTTCTAAGTATGCCGTAGAGAACCGGCCATGGCTTCTTTCAGGACGGTCGTCAGGCTGGCTGGAGTGAACCGGTTTAAAAGCAGCCCGACTCTGCTGCAGCTGAAGAAGGTAAGAGAGAGAGAGCCGGACCGGGTTGAGTTCAGGGAGTTGGAAAAAAAAGGTCAGAGTAACTCGTTTTTTAGAGGGTTTCATCTGTTAGTAAACGTTTTTTAGTTATTTGTCGCCGTTTTGTGGAGCTCGGAAACAAAACAATGCAGCATTTCTGGAGCCGTTACTATTGAGTGTTAACCTGAAAAAGACGTGGCTTAAGTTAGCTTCTTACTAGAATTCCTCGTTCCACCTTAAATAGTGCAGCAGTTACATTCTGAATGCAACAACTACTGCACCATTTAAGGTTGAACGAGGAATTCTAATAAGAAGCTAACTTCAGCAAGTCAGCGGTTAGGCTGTTCCAGCAAACAGGGGCGTCGGAGTGTAACTGCTGCACCATTTAAGGTGGAACGGGGAATTCCAATAAGAAGCTAACTTCAGAGTTTTACGGTAAGCCCAGCGTTTCCTGATTCAGGTCCTTATGCTAGATGTTCGATGCTGCAGTCAGCCTGCCAGCTGTCTGTGCTGTAAACTGGTTTGTTGTTGACAGAGGGTTGTTAGCTATACAGCACAAGCACGGCACAGCTCGCAGTCAACGCGACAATCCAGTCCCAGAAAACGGTTTAACTGGATGAACTCTTGTCCCGGTAACTGTCACAGCTGTGAAACTAGTTTTCTAGTTTTCTGCCCCTCCCGGTTTCCAGCCAGGCAGCCAGTCATGGGGAAGCTGCGCTCATGGCGTTCAGAACTTGCTGAAAACTCTTGGGAGTTTTTCTTAAACTTGACTACAGAGTGTTTCTGGCGTGACACGCCGTTTAGTGGTTTGATCTAAACGGTTCTATATACAGAAAACTATCAATTTGGATTTCTTTATGTTGGTGCTGATGGGAACTGCAACACAATTATAATCATTTTATTCATGGTCCAAAATGACCAATGGAGCTACAGGTTTCTACTGAGGTTGTATATAATAATAATAATAACAATAATAATAATAATAATAATAATAATAATAATAATAAAATTGTGCTAAATGTGAAAAAGAAAGCTTTTTGGTTGCTGTTTTCTATACTACTATACTATGCTATTCTAGACTTTTCTAAGTTAAGAATTATTTTGTCTCTTGTGTTTGCACACAGCGAAATTTGACCTCCGCATTTAACCCATCCATGCAGTGAAACACCCACATACACACACACACACACACACACACACACACACACTAGTGAACAAACACTATAGGGGGCAGTAAGCACACGTGTCGGGAGTGGTGGGCAGCACCAATCCGTGGCGCCTGGGGAACAGTTGGGGGTTAGGTGCCTTGCTTAAGGGCACTTCAGTCATGTCCTGCTGGTCCCGGGAATTGAACCTACGATCCCTAACCTTCAGGCCATGACTGCCTTTCTGTCCTGACATAATTAAAAAATACACTTTGGACCAAAACCTGTTTCCTCAAATAGCTTTCTGTGGGGAAGACATTAACACTGTGTGGGGTTCCTTGTTTCTAAAAACACAGTGAAACATCAGTATTTCTGCTGAAGAATAAGAGTGCTGCAGGAAATGCCATGAAGCTCTATTTGTAGTGGTGGATATACCAAGCTTCTGTCCTTCAGTAATAGGCAAGGTGGGCTGTCATGACATCGAAAGCCTGCAGAAAACTCCTGGGAGCCTTTCTCACACATGACTAGAAAGCACATTTGTGGTTACCACCAGTTGGTTCCTTTTCTGACCACTGAGGTGAGGCTAAAATTCCCCTTTAACCCTATATCGCCAAACGTATCATATTTGCAACATGAATTTTTTGAGCCCTCCACATGAGCAGTGTTACAATTTTTTCCCTGAAAAACCCAATGTATACCATGAGATACATGCAGTGCATGGATAATTCAACAGGGGGCAGTAATTTGTTCACTAGAGGGATCTCCAGTGATGCTAGAAGATTGCCATTAATGAAGAAGAGGACACAGGTGGATTTTGTAGAAGAACTTTGCCAATTTTGAAAAGGCTAAGGTAAGAAAATCATTAATTTTTTTTAATGAAATGTCAATAGTAACAGTTACTAGGTTGATGTGATGTGAAATTACTTAATATTTCATAATCTATGTTTTAGTAAAATCGTGTTAGAAAATGACGTATCAAATTTTATACAGCAGGTATATAAGGTCATTTAACTCTAAATCAGTCAATTGTCGTTTTATTGTATTTCAAGCATTATACATAACATTAGCAACATGCAGTTTTTTTATTGTTCAAGTAAACTAATTAAATGTTTAACTAACATAATTTGGTACATTTAGAGCAAAAAATTAGATATGTATTTGCCGTATCATTATTGATGACTAGTTGGGTGTTGCGATGGTACAACTGCTAGTAACTTGCTTTTGCTTACTGATTTTCATTACATTTTTTGTGTATGTGTGTTTTTAGATGGCAAAAAAATACAGTCTGGAAGATGCACTGAAGAGGATTATGGATGGAAATTCAAGTGACATGGAGCAGCTAGGGGAAGATGATGATGATGAGGAGGAGGAGGACGAAGAATGGACTTCTACTGCAAGGATTGGGGAAAATCCAGATAGCAGTGATGAGGAAGAGGAAAACCCAGATAGTAGTGATGATGATGAAGGCACAGAAGAGGACACAACACCAAAGCAGTCAGCAAGGGACAAAGGGAAAAGAAAGGAGTATCTGTGGAAAAGAAAACAGTTTGAACCTCCATCTGTTGAGTTTGTGGAATGTGTTGAGGAAGACTTTGAAGTCAGGCTTGACACCATATAAGTATTTCAAAGATTTTGTGATGTTGGTGCTACAGGAGATGTTGTAATGAAAATGACCTCAACCCTTCCAGCAGGAAAAAATCACAAAGTTTTTGCTGACAACTTCTATACATCAGTTCCACTGGTGGAGCACTTGAAACAAAGAGGAATCTACTACATAGGCACTGTTCGAACGAACAGGGTGAAGAACTGCCAACTGATGGATGAGAAAGAACTGAAGACAAAGGGAAGATGGTCTCTGGATTTCAGAGTAAACCAGGAAGACAACGTCATTGTGAAATGGTATGACAACAAAGCTGTGACCCTGCTCTCTTCTTTTGTTGGCGTTGAACCACTGGGCAATGTGAAGCGTTGGGATCGGAAAACCAAAACCTACATAATGGTTCCCAGACCAGCCATTGTTGACACATACAACAGGTTCATGGGAGGTATTGACCTTCTTGATATGCTATCTGCACTGTACAAGTTCAGCTTCAGATCCCGAAGATGGTACATCTACATTTGGTGGCACACTGTTACAGTGGCAGTAATCAATGCATGGATCCGCTACAGAAGAGACCTGGAGAAACTGCAGCCCAGGCAGAAACCCCTGCCCCTGCGAAGGTTTCAGGCTTTCTGTTGGCACTGCCCTCACAAATGCAAGAAAGGTCAAAAAGTGTGGCCGACCACTGTCCTCTCCAGAAGCAACGCCAACCCCTCCCCGGAAGAGAAAAACCACTGAGGTGCCCCCTGATGTGAGAAAGGATGGCCTTAATCATTTCCCAACATGGGAAACCCGACAGAGATGCAAGCACTGCAAAGGCCACTTTGCCCATTTGTACTGTGAGAAATGCAGAGTGCATCTTTGTCTGAACAAGGACAGAAACTGTTTTCAAGCCTACCACCATGCAAAATAAGTAACTGAAATGTTCTCATTACTTTGTAATTTTGTGTTTTATTATAAATTTATTTTTATATTTTATTATTGTTTGAGCCATTGTCTCAAATATGATACAAATTGAAACTCATTTAGGCAAATTGATATTTAGAATTTTTTTTTTTTGTTGTTGAGAAAGATCAATAAAGGCTCCCATTTCAAAAAATTGGAATTTTCTGGCAATTATTTAATGGTTTGGGCTTTACAGGGTTAAAGTAGACGGAAGTTAACTAGATGTTTCCTTGTTTTTTTCATAGTTGGGTTTTACATGCTGACATTTACAGAGCCCTCTAAGATGACATGTTGATTAATTTTTTAATCAGGAGTGGCCACAAATTCATATATTGAGGCCATGAGTTACTGTGTTGAGGCAACCAGTTATGATTCCCAGTATTTGTGGCCTCAGTATGGTAATTCGTGATCACACCTTAATAAAAAAAAAAAATTACTATGTCACCTTATGGGCAGTATGTGAAGACATTTTACAGTATTTTGCTTTTTGAAGTCTGTTGAAAAGAAAGACAGAAGTGTTTTAGAGTAATTTGATGATGATAAATTCACCATTTTAGAGAAATGAGTCAGAATTATTTATAACAGTGGTGATGGGAACCTTATGCCTAAAATTTTAACGCCTCTAAAGGTTCTCTCACAGAGAGTTATTACATGAATAGGTCAGTAGGTTGTGTGAGGTGTTTTAAGAGGAGAGATTGTCACCAAAGAAAAAATATATTTTTATGGGTTTACCACTATTTTATCTTTACCAGCATTACATAGAAAAACTATTGTAAGTACAGCGTTTATTTCAAATAGGAAAATAAAATAGCTGTATTTGTGCTGCAGCCATTGTGACCCCTGGTTCTTATTACCACTGCTGTAAATAATCTAAATAATAACACAAGATGCTCTATTATGCATGGTTTCACAATAAGGCCACTCTGAATGACTTTGTTTACGTCTCAACTATTAGGTTAGTCTGAAATTTTGAAAAATGTAATTTCTCTATCCGACACATACACCAAACTGCTCTCAGTTGGCCTATAGTGGCATACAGTTGACCAAATACAGGTAAACAGGACAAATTCTGCTGACTTTGTAACATAACATGCTCTAGAAGTTCTGATGTTAACAACAATGTGCTCAGAAAAGTATTTTGGGATGTAATTAGTCACAATAATGGTAAAATATTGCTTACCCCTAGCCAAATGTATAATTCACATCTAACCAGCGCTGGCACATTAATATCAAACAAAATAGATCTATTTTTTAACTTCAAAATAAAAGGAGTCTAAGACTTTAAGGCAGGCTACAGTAAGAAAACAAGTCATCCTCCACTGCTCAGCTTTTTCTGGTTACTTTGCACAATCATGTGGTCATGTGGTCTTCCTATTCAGTGTTTATCTGTGTGAGACAGGCCAGATGAGTCACTGAAAATAAGTCGGTCTCCTCAGCTGTCTCAGGATCATGATGAAGGAGGAGATAATGGGGGAGCTGATGGCATTTTTCTATTCTGGGCCTGCCCTGTCCATCTCCAAGCACCGGAACATTAAAGGGATATGAGTATGTTTGACACAGAGCACAATAGCTTGGAGGGTCAAAGAAGAGAGATTGTATAGTTGGCAGCATCCCTGCAGAACTGAGTCATGTTGTAGGTGTGTCTGTCTATTCCATGTTGCACTGTAAACTGGGCCTGCTAAGCGTACAGGAATGTCCAACGTTTTCACTTATAGAGGGTGTTTGGGGTGAAAAACAAGTACAATTAAGTGTTCTAGTTATTGTTAAATGAGCGTTCAATGTGATTGCAAGTGTTAAAATATGATTATGTATTAAATGTCTTATGCCTTATGAACGTGACAGCCATGGCTCACACAGAAGCAGCATGTTGAAACAGACAGACAGGAAACGAAAATGAACCTCAACATCAACACAACCTGAATTGAAGTTGTGGCTCAGTGTGAAACTTGAAGTTCGAGAGGATCTGCTTTAACCAACAACAGTGATAAAATCACACAGTATGGCTGCTGCTCACAGGTTGCTCTTGGGGTTGTGATGCTAGTAAAGGTGGAGCTGCTTTTCTTTACACTCTACACTGTGCAAAGCCTCAATGGCTACGTTTACATGCAGCCTTATAATCCGTTAATAATCCGACTAATAGCTTAATCGGAGTAGAATACGTCCATGTATACACCTCAATCGGAATAGACTAGTCCAATTGAGGTCACTCCGATTACAATTTCTATCCGATTGAAGGAGGTGGGTAATCCTGTAAATAATACATTTAATAGAAGAATAATAGCAGAGTAAACGCCTGTATCCGATTACATTCCCAATCGAAAAGTCATAGAGCGTAATAGAGGACAACGTGTCAACATGTCGGGAGGTAGAAACTGGTCTTGGAAGAGACAAAGTTCATGATTCAAACCTTAAAAGATTTGAAAATAGCTAGCAGGATGGTTGGCTGTAAAGCAATAACGAGCCGGTTATACAAGTATATGAGCAAAGGAACGATGGTGGGTTTACACGAACTGTAGAGCAAATTAAAAACAGATGGAAGTTTACAAAAGTTTACAAAGCTAAAAAGCAGAACGGTCCAATTCTTTCCTCTTTCCTGTTTTACTAAATTATGGATGAAGTCATGGGGGATCGACTCCTTGCTAACATGGATGAAAACAGTGTTGCAGGACGTGACGTCTTACTCTCGGCCTTTCTTTAATAAGTATGTAAAGTATGTTTTCCTGAGTCTGCCATCATTTTAAAACAATTAAAAACACGAGCGCGCCAACTGAAAACTCAGGTAACATACTTCTGCTGTTCGCACTCTGACCTCACCTGATGCTTTATGTCATGGTAACGTTCACACCAAGACGTATTCTACGCATGCGTGTAATTTTGGATCCGATTACTTGTAGAGTGCATGTAAACGGAGATTTTCATCAGTGTTGCGTAGGGTGAGCATATAAACACCTCAGTGTTAATCTATAATCGGAATGAATTCAGTTGGATTGGAGAAAATCTCTGTATGTAAACATAGCCAATGTTTGAGAAGCCGTCTAGAGTGAAATATGCAGAGCAAACTAACATTTTGGAATTAAAGTTGTCCGGAGAATAGCTGTGATGGTAGCTGTGATGTTGTACCTGCGTCTTGATGCCTGTACAGGCTGTAGCATTTAAGGTGGAACAGATAATTTCCTCACAGCCTGGAAAGGTGAATATTTGAGCTGGTAGTTACGTTGTTGTGTAGGATTTTAGAATCAACTCGTTTTCCTGGCCTTTTGTAGATGCAGGATTTGATCTGAAAGAGGGACAGCAGTGTTAGAGCTTAGAAGTAGCTAATGTTTACATTTCTTTCTCTTTTTGTCTCTCTCTCTTCATGTGTCCATTTTCCCATTTGTCAACTCGTGTGCTTAATGAATAACCTTCTTTTTGTTTGTAAAGTAGTTTTAATGGGTTTTACTCAGATCTCTTGTTGACATTACATGCATGTCCACCCCACTAAATCAGAATCAGTGACTTTCTCTCGGCTATAGTCTACTGACTTCAAGTTATTCAAACTAGGATCAATACTAGGGCTGTGTATTGGCAAAAACCTGGCGATACAATACGTATTGTGATACAGCGGTCATGATTCAATATATCGCGATACATCGCAATATTGCAAACAATGTGATATATTGCGATTTTTCAAATCCTACTATTAAAATACATCACTGTATGAAGAGGTGTGCCAGTGCTCACAGTAGCATTGCGCACTTATGCTGCTTGTTATTGTTGGAGTGGAGCACATAACACACAATGATTCACTGTCTGCCAGGAATCTGTGTGGATCGATATTGTGTTTTTAAGAATCGATACAGTATCACGAAACATAATATCTTGATATTTAGTTATTTTCCTTCACCTCTAATCAATACACACTCATTAGGTGACTTATTTTAATTTTCTACTGCAGTCAATCTTTCTGGCGGCCTTGGCGCATTTTGAAAGTAGCCCAGAAAACCTGCCACTTAAAACCATTCTCCCACGAGTACATTTTTAAGTCAGCCTATGACGATAGATGATGTCATCTACAGACTGCATGTGCTCAAGTATAGCACTGTGGCTAGTGGACGCTCTGTCTGGTAGCTCAGACATCCAGTAACAGTAGACATGTTTGTTTATAAAAGCCATGCATCATAGTTATTGCTACACTTGAGTGTTTTTAAGTATATAGCTAGTGCGTTCACTGGTAGTTAGTTTGGAGTGGTGCTATGGTAATGACCCCCAGATGCGAAATCTACCCTGTTGATGATTTGTTGAAGGAATCGCTTGCCAGCCTCTTTCTGCTACTGTCAAATGCAACTGAGGGAACACAAAGGGGCAATAATCTCTCAATCACAATTAACAGCATTTCTCTTGATTGAGCAGATAATACTATATTTATGCAGAAAACCATAATTAAAAGATGAAACATTAAAAAAATTATTCCTGTCACAGACACTGGCTGCAGTATTGATACTTATTACAAGAAGACTACAAGAAGAGTCCGAATCTTCTTTTGCTGGCACCCGAATGACCTCCAGGAGTGTTCTCTCAGTACTGTGCTCCAACCTATAAAGAAAGACTACCTGGTAGAGTTAGGTTGTGTCACTGCCCCTAGGCCCTGCAGCCACACCCGATGTTCTCGCTGCAGTGACTATAGGCTTGTATTTCATCCCTGTGACTATTTTACAGTAGAGTCAGGTTGCAATACACAGTAAATCATGTTCATTGCTATTGCTTTGCTTCCTGCATGATAACTGCCTGTATTAAATTTTTAATGCTTAATTTGTTCAGTGTACCACTCAGAGGTTTGCACCTTCTTGCTCATACAGTAGGCCACAGGCTGAGCAGTGAGAGAAGCGTTTAATTGTGATAGTGAGATGTTGTGAATTCATGACTCTGTGTAGTACCCCTGCTGTTATTTGATGCATCGGACTCATACTTCTTGAGATGCGTGCTGAAAAAATTAAATTAATGTACTTGTTATTCATTCACAATCCATCTAATTCCTGAAGTCATAGAGAAACCATATGTGACTTTTTTTCATCTTTTTCATGCAAGTTGAAAAGTAAAAGTTCAGTTTATGCTACTGTTATTACTGTATCTGTTTGCCTCACAGTCACTTCTGTTTGGATAATCATAATCAGGCCGTTGATGTACTGTAGTTATAGAGATGGTACCTGCGAACAACACATGATTTTATGCTTGATGCATGTCACATGACCTACTAAACCATATTTACTTTTATTACCACATCCTTGTCATGTAAGGTAGCAGTTCAGCTAAAGTACATATTTACTGTCTAGCACTCTTTACTCAGACTGCTTGAGTGCAACGCCTGTACAAGGTCCCAGCTATTAAAGGAGCAGTGTGTAAGCTCTAGTGTTGAGGTTGCATATTGCAGCCTACTGACCCTTCCCTGAGGGTCCCCTCCTCCGTGCCTGTCCAGATTTCATTTAGCTTTTTTACGTTTTTACTTCTTTAATGGTCACTTCTTTGCTTTGCTTTATGTATTAAATAATACGTATTTGTCCAAAGTTTCCATCTTTAAAGAGTGCTGCGGTAAAACTCTTACTCCTTGGACATTATTATAACCACTGCACCAGTTAAGTGCAGTTAACAGGAATTTTTTAAATAAGAAGCCGCACGTCAGAACCTGAATGTGAATGCTGTACCACCCGCTATTTGTATTGTGAAAATGTGAAAAGCACTCACTATAGCCTACTCTAGGAACATATCTACATGGCAGATCTACACGGCAGCTTTGTTTTGGAAGATGACATCTCCTATGTAGATACGAAGGGCTCATTCTAAGTTAATACAAAGAGATAGATTTGTAGTTACTTGTATTTATATAGTAACAAATACATCATTTTGTATATCATATTCCATTCACGCTAATAGCTCTACCTAAATCTTACACACTGCTCCTTTAAGATGACAGTGGTATCCTCAGAGGTGCATCCTAGGACAATAAAATTTAACAGCAGGATTTGAATGTGTCTATGCAGATTAGGCTGTTTATCTGCCGTGAGCGCTTGAGCAGATTGATTCATTTTATTTATTATGTGTAGGGCTGATACTAATCAACCAATAAAGCACGAAGGCAATTTGCTTGAGTTCAAAGTGATCTTTTCCCCCGTAAGGCACGACACTCAGACTGCTTATAGAAATATCTTTATTCAAGCAGAAGTCATGCATTGCAGTGTTTATGAAGAGTAGGAATTGGAGGAAAAGTAGAAACTGTTACCCATTATAAGGGTTCATATAAATACAACTAAAGGATTCTTTGTTTACGGGGTGGTGCTGTGGTACTGACCCCCATATAGGAAATCTACCCTGTTGATGATTTGTTCAAGGAATCACTTGCCAGCTTCTTTCAATATACTCCTGCTGATCTCAAACGCAACAAAGGGTAGACAAAGGTTCAATAATCTCTCAATAAAAAAATAACAGTATTAAACTTGATTGGGCAGATAGTACTATATTTATGCAGGAAACCGTAGTTAAAAAAATAATAATGACACTGGCTCTGGTATTGATGCTGACTATACTTATTGTAATGTCAGAGTTCTAATCTTTTTTTTGTTGGCACCAGAATGACCTCCAGGAGTTTTCTCTCAGTACTGTGCTCCAACCTATAAAGAAAGACAACCGGGTAGAGTCGGGTTCTGTACTGTATTTATTAGTGTTGCATGGTATCGGCGCCGATACTGGCACTTACACAGTATCGGTATTGGCAATAGAGAGCGCCGATACCATGAAGCGTATTGACTAAATGGCTGCATGTGTTTTGCATTGTGGCAATTTTTATTTTTTCATAGCTCTGAAACTTTAATGTGCAGTTACTCAACCTGTAAATGGTGTGCTTTCAAGGATATTATATTTTAATTAGGATAAGACAACATATAAAAAGTGGAACACTATAAATATCAGGATTTATAGCCATATATCGAGCATTTAAGTCAGAGTTAGAATCAGTATCGGTACTCGGTATCGGCAGATACCTGAAAAGCTGGTATCGGTAAGAAAAAAATGGTATCGGTGCATCCCTAGTATTTATTTATTTTTTTTTATTTTTATTATTATTTTTTTTTCGTTAATAGCTCCACCTAAATCTTACACACTGCATCTTTAAATGACAGTGGTATCCTGACAGGTGAATTTTGGGACAATAAAATGCAACAGCAGGATTTGAATGTGTCTATGCAGATTGGGCTGTTTATCTGCCGGGAGCGTCTGAGCAGATTGATTTATTTTATTATGTGTACGGCTAATACTGATGAACCAATAAAGCACAAAGGCAATTTGCTTGTCTTCCAAAGTAATCTTTTCCCCCGTAAGGCACGACACTCAGACTCAGAAGTCATGCATTGCAGCGTTTAGGAAGAGTAGAAATTGGAGGAGAAGTAGAAACTGTGTAACCTGTTATAGGTGTTCATATAAATGTCCTTGGTGTGATATTCTGGCAGTTGGTAATGTTTCTGTTTGCAGGAAAATAGCAGACATACCTATTCCTAGAGCTGACCCTAATTATGTATACTGCTGTTGGGTTGAATTTGCTCGTGGGAACCATTATACTTGTCCACTGGGATTACTGCCAGTGTAATTATCTTGTACATCAAGCAGTTAACACAGGCACTCTCCTACCCTTACTGCTTACAGTTGTCACACACGACACAGAATGATGTAAAAATACATTTATAAAGTTGGTGTTTTGGGGAAGAGTAGCAGCACTGTAATGGGGGAAATGCATTGGAATTGAAACGCTAGCGCAGCCTGCATTGTTTTTTGGTTTTCCTTTTTTTATCTCTTTCTCTGACGTCTGTTCTGATGGCTGTGGATTCTGGATTCCTTGGTCTGAGTGCATCATCATAGTTCAGAAAAACTGGTTGTTAGTGTCTGACTCCCCCTGACAGGTGCAGAGGATAGCAGGGCCAGAAAAATCCTCTATTACGAGGCCACGCTACATGCTTCTATAGAACAGGTGGACAGGCATCATTCTGACTCATTAGAGGCTGTGGTAGGGATAGAGCTGATTTCGAAGGCAGCAGTCTGTCCACTAGTAGTGGGTGGTATGGCTGAGAAAACTGTTCATTAAGATTTCGGACAGTTTCACTATATATCATGTTAGGGCTGCCAATAAATTGTGTTTTTGTATTTTTCTGTCTTGTGAGCTTCCACAATAAACACATGGTTGATCTGCGATTGCAAAAAATGGCAACAGAAGCCCAAGAAGTGCTTCTCTGTGTTGTATTGAACTGTGCCCATAAATGTGTATTTGTTCCAGTGTGCCCGTATAACAGCATAAATTCATTTTTTTGTAGCCTGTATAGAACCAGCTGCTGAGGACACTGCTGATTGGTGCATATAAAACGTCCCTGCAGTTTTGATGTAAGCAGCTGTTTGTATTTCTTTTTTTATATGTTGCTCAATAGTTTTTGCAGCTTTGTAATTTGCTATGTGCTGATAGAAGAAGGTTGGTTAGATTTCTCTTTACACATGCAAATACAAGTCTGTACACTACTAAGGATTTTTGCCTTCTTATATAGTTAATGTGATATCCAATAACTTTATCAAACATGGCATTTTAAAACCATGTGTATTTATATGTAAACCCATTTTTTGTAGATTAGCAGTACATATGATTTTGGGATGTGCCTTCACTTGGGCTGCACCTTATGATTAATTTAACAATAAACGATATTTTGCAGTATTTAAAAGTTTGTAAAAGTCTTTTTTACTTTCTTAGTAAAGTTTTTACTATCTTATTAAAAGTCTTATTTTAATAGCTTGCACTTCTTAACGAATATTAATATCCATCCATCCATTATCTTCTGCTTTATCCCGCTAGTCGGGGTCACGGGTGGGCTGGAGCCAATCCCAGCATCATTGGCCAAATGCTCTTTTTTAATGTATGACTCCCCTGAAGTTTGCTGAGTGTGTGTTTTGCCAGACACCTTAGCTGATTTAGGTCTGTCTTGGACACTGGGCTCCCGAAGCTCTTCATACTCCTCATACTCTGTGCGGTGGTTTGTTGAGAGATGATGGAACAGGTACGCTGTCGAGTTTTAACAGCTGCTTTCTTACAAAGTCTTCAAACTGCCATCTTTTGAGCAAAGTCAAAACAACGTTGTTGTTTTTGTTTCCCAGTCAGTAGCGTACTCGATAACGTCAGCTCACGCATCGTTAACACCGCAATGAAGATATTATCGCAGACGATATATATATCACACACCCCTAATGTTGATATATTGCTTCCCATGATTAGTATCAGGTTTTCCTAGTCTCCATGCTAACACTTACACACTAGAGCTTACACACTGCTCCTTTAATAGCTGGGACCTCGTACAGGCTTTGCACTGGCTAACCCTGAGAGTCTGCTTTTTTTTTCCACTCCCCATTTATCCCATTAACTTATTACATTCTGATGTGTGCTCTTTAAGAACCCCGGAATGCAACTCACTAGATGGGACATGAGAGCCTTAGCGTATATTTACTTATTTTATTCATTTATTCCATCTATTATTTTGACTCATATCATCAATGGTAATGCACATACTGCAAGAAGAATTTTAGCTGGATAAATCTGTATATAACCCACCCCTACAGTCCACGTCTGTCTCTGCATTTAAGCTCAAAGAAGACGTTGACAAGGAAGCAGTAAGACTTAAACTGGTTTTGAGAAGACTCCAAGCAGTGCTGTGATTGATTTAAATTTGATAGTTTTCGTATGTGGCTCCAGGCCTTGCCCTGTTTTTGCCTCAAACAACGCATTTTTCCAGACTTGAGCCTTGAATGCTGAATGTTTATGCCAGGCTGGCAGGTCACACACATGATTAGGTTAAATTCCCCCACTTAACATGTGTAAAATGATGTGAGATATAATTAAAATTGAAGCTCTTGCACTTTAAAAGTTACCATCTTGTAGTATTTGTTGTAGTCACTGTGTAATTAATTATTGTAGTCATAATAAGATACATAGTCTTTATCCAACTTCACAGCATTAATTCATGGTTCTCATCTTTTGTGTCATTAGAGGTGCTTTATGCATGCATGAAGAATAAAATTGAGCTTAGACAAAGGCTTACAGCATTACATGTGCATTAATGTGAGTTATACTTTTAATTTGTGAACAACCAGAATTTAACATACTCAACACTGGGTCAAAACACTGTAGTAGTATAAACATAGATGTTAAAAATAGGGCTGGGGCCCGTCGCAAAAAACGCCGCGCCTACTGAAAGCATGGATTTATCCGGAGCGCAAGCTGGAGCTACAAACAATTGCTCGCGTGCATCATCAAGTTGTGGGAGTGTTTCCCACAGAAACACAACAGTGTGGTGCTCTGTCAGCTGTGCACAGTGGAGATGATCAACTGTACAACTGCTGTACACGAGACCTTGAAGCTCAAACATCCCGTAGCGCTTTATCAACACAGCAGCAGGACAGCACCTGTTTACCTGTTTATCTTATTTTAGCAGATTATTTTAAGATTAATAACACGTGTAACATGTTTCTTTCAGTAGTGTCACTTGAAAAGTCTCATTGTTAACCGTTTCTTAAACGTCCAGTGTAGAAGACTGTTCTCGATACCGCGGGAGCTTTAAAACACATATAGCTGGATCTCAATCGGCTCTCCTCCAAAATATATGGTCCACAAACTGTCCGATTCCCTGTGCATGAGGTGTGTAGGCTACGTGTCGGGGTGTAGACTTTTAGTCTATATATATATAATGTGTGTATGTGTGTGTAGGCACAAAACCATCCAATTGGTTAGAAATCCATAAATAATAAATATTCCTAACACACTCACATTAATCTTACATTAGTCGTTAGACTAATTGACTAATCGGAGGTAAAAAAAAAAAAATAAAAAATTAAATAAATCGATTAAGAAATAAATCGTTAGGTGCAGCCCCATTTACAAAATAGCTTTACAGTAAAACCTACACAGCAGTCTTACACGATAAGAGTTTTAACTGAGATCTTACTGTAATCTCTGTGTTCAGTGTACTATTTCACAGTTTTATTGCGATCCAAAAGCTGAATCCTGGTATGGCAGCTTTGAGAAACAGCTCTCGCTCCCCCATATCTGCCTTCTCCTCACTAACAGAGCAGGAGAATGACAAATGCCTACATACAAATGACTGTATATGGGGGAGCGCACAGAGCAGTGGCTCCATAGCAATTTGGCTGCTGATATATTTCACTCTGAGGGCTGGAGAGGATGGAGTGCTGTGAAATGGGCTTCTAAAGCCTATTTGTTTCCCTCTCACTCACAGGGCTGTATTGACAGTAGCTATAATGAATCACTGTACCGTGTAATTTAAGGTTTTGACACTTTGACCAGCGCCTGCAGGATAAAAGAGGCACACAGACAGTTGCAAGTTCCAGTCTTGAGAGGCCACTGCAGCGTAGTGTTCAGTGATTGAACTCATTATGAGTTGACTCAGATGTGTTACGGCAGGGAAAGCACTAAACATGCAAAGGTGATGTCTATCAGGTTTGGAGGTTCGCTGGTCTGGTGAAAGAGATTGCTGGGCCGACACGACTGCACTGGTCCATAATTTAGCAGTAACAAAAGCCTTAAGCTACGTCTACATTACAGGACTAAAGCTTTGCCTAAATTGAAAAGATCTGGATATTCAGAGCTGTGTGAACCCCAAAATATAATCTTTTCAAATCAGATTTAGGGCACTGTCATACACAGTCCTATATTAGACGCATCTGTTTGATTGTGCAGTTGTATTGAGAGCAGTCAGATCACAATTGATGAAATGTCCTTATTGCAGTTGCTCAGAGTCCATATCAAACACCCACAGTTCATGACACTTTTATTATTAGGGGTGGGTTGGGCAGAAAAAACATAATTTTAACCTATATTTTGGTTTTTAGGTGAATATTCATACATTATATCAATATAAGCATCAATTTCATTATTAATTTATGAATATTTTATATGTACTAAACCTGTTATCCCATATAAGAGTAGTAGATGCTAAAATGCGTTTCTATTTCTGTCCATAGAACGATACAGTTATTGTCTTGTGAGTCTGCTATTAGTGGAGCCAAGAGGGACATTATGAACAGTCGGATAGAGCAGTGGATAAAACACTCGCCCCACAGGGTTTGGTTCAGTTGGTAGTCAGATATAGCACAGCAGTAAGAATGCTGTTATTCGTGAATTGCTTTGGAGAGAAAGATGCATTAAACACGTGGGGACAAAATCCATTCTGAATGGAAGTGTGTGTAATCACGGTTATTCTTAGCTATAATAAAATAAGAGAATAAGTGAAAGGAAGTGAAAGGAATTTTACTGTAAACTGCATCAGATAATGTTTCGTTTTGGTGGAAGAATTTGCAATAAAATGTGACAGTCATGACACTTTATGTCCTTTATGTCCTGTCTGCCAGCGTATTCTATTTTTGTATAGGATTGGGTACTGTTCACATTTGAACAGATGTGAAACTGTTGCCTGGATTGTGGTACCTAATGGTCATTTTTTCTGTATTTTTTCAGTATTATTTGGTTATTTATTTTGAATATTTTACACACCACACAAAATAAAACCCCTCTCTATCTCTATCGCTCTCAATCCTGATCTGAATCACGTTTAACACAGCACTGTATATGTGGTGTAGAGTACTTTCTATGAGTAAACTTGAAATTAATTAGTGCATCATGTCTTGAGGTGATACAGAGATTGGCCTACACTGTTTCCCAGCTGGGCCAAAATCCCATCCAGGTTGTCTATTCTATTCTATTCTTTATTTTTTGTTTTGTTTTTACAAAAGCATTTCATGTTAGGTGTCCTGCAGCCTCCTAGATGTTATCATCCAGTGTTGCAACAGCATTAACTTAACAAAATATGCACAAGCAGGTCCTTTCTGGTTTATACACACTAATGACTGATACAGGTCATTTACAAGCAAAATTGTATTGTGAACACAGTGATGATGTGCTAGAGCCTGCCCCTAGAATAAGTAAAATCCATTATCAGCATGATCATCCTCATTAGCACACCAGTCACGGCTGCGCTACCCACTTCAGAGTAGAGGAGTGTTATGTAGAGGAACAGTGCTATACTTCAGGCCTTCTCGACTTCAGACTGCTTTGCACAGCTACTTCTATAACACACTAGCCTCAGCTCATCAGCTAATTAGCAAGCCTAACCTGGTGCGTAATGTAAAGCTGTGCTGGACAGTCCCAAAAAATGAGAACTGCAAATTGTTCTGGTTTTGTGACTTGCAGACACAAGTGGTTGGTCATTTTATGGAGTATGTCTAAAAACCTAGTGAGTGTCTAAGTAGGCACTGTCTATGTAGTCAGCTGTTTAAGTAGCAGCGTTCTGTCTGACATCTCTCCTCATAAAACAGATTACTGTGACGCACTAGTTAGAGAGAGACTGCGTCACGGCTTGTTCCCGCCCACTGCAGCACGCGACCGCTGGTTATGCTGGTTGCTAAGCTATCGACCGGCATACAAAACAATAGAGGTTTAAAAATCTGCTAGCATAAATGCTAATGGCTCGAGGGTAAAACAGCAAAATGGTCAACGACTCGTTAAAAAGTTGTAAATAAAATACTGTTTTGTGTGATTATATAAGAAGAAACACATTAAAACACCAGAGAGAATCAAAATAACTTCACTACACTACACATAGATATGGTGTGTTGCATCATGGGATTGTCTTAGCGGCTGTGGAAGCGCTCGATGCTTCCTTAAAATCAGGCCAAAATCAGGTGCCTTTGTAGACAGCATGTTTAAGGTATCTAAGAATTGGGACAGATTACATGTCTGGAGTGCGCATGCTATGACGTAAAATGCTGTCTATGTAGGCAGCTCATTAGGTTTTGCGACACACCCTTCATGTCATTGCAATAAGCCACACACTTTTTTGAAAGCTGAGCCATGGAGATGGTGTGTTTAGAGGAAGGGTTATGACAGTAGTTCAGTAATGAAGTCCAGCTGCACAATATGAACAAAATACAATTGTACAATTATATTGCTACCCATTATCTCATATTTTATTTAACTATTATTTGATGCCATTTACTCTTTCATTGAGATTCAAGCTGTGATGAAACTAATTAACAAAAATGTTAACTTGTAATTAGGGGGAGTGCGATATATATCGTCAATGATAATGTCTTAATTGCCATGTTAACGATGTGCAAGCTGACGTGACGGGAAAAAAACAGAACGCCTCGACTCCACACGGAATATAATGGATGGGTGGATGGATATTAACATCCGTTAAGAAATATAAGATAGTAAAATATAAGACTTTTAAAACACATTTTTAAATAGTGCAAAATGTTGTTTATTGTTATTAACAGAATTACAGAAAATATCAGGTTTTAATTTTTTGATAATATTGCACAACCCTACTTGTAATATGTACTATAAGACCAAAGTTTTTTCCTTCACCTTGTAAAGTTATTGTTTTATTCTGATCGCAACAGTAAACCCCTGATGTAATGGGGTTAAAGACTTGCCTTATTTTTCACCGTTTGTTTGTTTGTTCGTTGCTTATACCACAATAAATACAGTTTACTACAGGAGGCCATAATTTCTTCCTATAGAGAAAAACTGCTTAGAAAGCTGCTGAGACACAGCGTTTCATGCTGTAATAGCAGTGTTATGAGGGCTGTTGATATAGTAATAATTGCGTTAATATATATTTTGCAGTCAGGCTCAGGGTCGAGAGACAGCATTACAGTAGACTTCATGGTCTAGGAATGGCTGTGCTTCTTGTTTGAATGCTATTGCTGACCTTGGCATGCACCCCTGCTGGGCATGGTTTTGCTGTCTTGGGTCATGTTGTGTGCTTTTAGAGCTAATTTGCATGTGTCAGTGTATTGTCCATCACAACTTTTATAGCCGGTTTATGTGCTGTGCATCTTTGCCTTTGCTGGGAGCGTGTGGGAATTCATCCCCTGAGAATAATGTAGCAGATGCCGTGCTGGTTTGTTCTAGTTTTGAAGTTTAACGCAGGATAGGGAGGGAAGACCGGCATGATTTGAACACTGCAGCGCTCAGCAATCTGCTTAGAATGCTTTAAAAGTTTCCTGTCCTCTGTTTATGACTCAGGCAGTGACAGTTCTGTACATTCCCAAAAAAGACAGTCTGCCATCCTGACTCACTCCCCCACCCTGTAGTTATGTAATATAGAGAGATTTTGCTTCTGGTCCTCTGTAGCTGTTGGTCAAGCAACGCTATCTGAAAACTGCTCTTCTTGTTCCACTCAATTATCTGTTCCCTATTTTCCCCATTTCCTCATTAAAGGGTCTGTCCGCTTATTTTCCTATTCTGTTTTTGCTGTTAGCTGTAGGGTTCTGCATAAATTTACAGCCAACTATCAAAGAGCACGGTTGGTCATATTGATCGAGAGATTCTTGTGTTTCTTCTGTTGTATTTGAGTTTGACTGGAGGATGCAAGAAGTGTGACATTCATATACATATACACACACACAAACACATATATATGTTTTATATATATATATATATATATATATATATATATATATATATATATATATATATATATATATATATATATATAAACATTTTTATTTTATTTTAAAAACCCCTCTAACCACACAGTTGGTCCACACAGGTCTTTTGTAGTTGAGCAAGCAAGGTAACCAGCATTTTAAGTATTCTATGGACTGTACTGGGTCCAATTTTATTTTATTGCTCATTCCTTTTCTTCTCCTTTTTCGGCATGCGCATTTTTTAACCCCTGCCATTTAAGGAGTGCCAACAATATTTGTGTGCTTTGTGTTGGCCAGGCTCTTACTTTACACAGCCTCTACATATTTTGTGTAGCAGATACACATTTAGACATCAGACTACGCTGCTACGATTTATCACTTCAAAATATCTGAAAAGCCATCGATGACTAACTGTCTGCATTTGTGCACATGGCAAACTCGTCTGTTGGTGTAATCGCATTGGGCAGCAACCTGTTGGGAAAAAAAGACTTCAACCAAGCGTAGCATTAGTTTTAAATAGGTTACAAGCGGAGAGTCGGGGAGCCGTCAAAATGAAAGTAACAAAATTTGTTTTCATCCTTTTCGATCCATCTTTATCCCGGCTAGCAAAACTGTATCGGTCCACATGCGGCCTGCATCGCACACACTGGTATAAAAACCCTCGGCCCCCAGGCACGCCGAATCAGCATTGCCTCGGCCATACTGTACGGCCCCAGGCTGGATCGATAGTTGTGGCTCAAGTCTGGCAAACACTCGGCTGAGTGTTATGGCTAAAGCGTGGGACAAATGATTTGAGCCAGAGGTACACCGTAAGTGCCAGACTCGATTTGGCTCATTACCAATTCTGGCGATGGGCCAGAATGCCTTATTTTAATTTTCACCCTCATGTGGATAAATTATTTATCCTATATGCTAGCTAGCTAGTTAGTCAGTGTTCGTGTGGTTTCGCGTGGTTTTTACATTTGCTTACATTAACCATCCCAAAACCCTGCAGGAATTCTACTGACTCACGACAGAATTGATAGGCAAAATTACACTTGCTCATGTAAAAAAAAAAATAAATAAAACATACAGAAACAAAGAACCTGACCTACTAAATAAACCAGTACATCGATTTGTGAGCGTTACTGTTGGCGACTAATGGCTGCATACTGTGGAAAAACAAAGGTGGCGCCTTTTTCAAGGTAGATCAGCATGTGTTAGCTGCTATCACTCACAGCATCTGGCGTAACGTTACTTGATGATACTTTATTTTGTAAACCCATATTAGAAATGTAAATGCTCAAATGGTCTTTAACTAAATTATAATTATGAAACTACTTAAATATAAAAAGAGGAATTTTGAAAGAGGACCATGTCTGAAGCTCTTTCTCATTCCAATCCAACATACTGTTATGAACATCACCACACATCCTGTTTCCTGGACAAAGTTTCCACACCCCACCACCTTCCCATGTCCTCCCTGTTTCTCCATTTTTAAAGACATCCTCATTTTTGCTCCAAGCATACTCACATATAGGAATGAAGAAAAATGTGGACTACCTGGGGGGCTCAGAGAACCATTTTACAGTCGTGACTAATGTAGCATTATCAGTCTTTCACATTTATTTGAATTGGCTGGGAATCAAACCTCAGTCTGCTTGGTATGGGACACTGTGTGTGATTGCTATTCCTATATGACATGCACACCATGTCTTAACAGTTACAGACCAGTTACGTCTTAAACAAGTCTTAGACAGTATGACAAAGTATTGCTGAACCCATGTAGTAATATTAATCACAGAAGCATGCTGGTATTGTTGAGCTCTTCTCTTTTAATAACCTAAGAGATTAACAACTTCAGCATCTATTGATAATTTTTAGAGGAGTATTAAAGTAAAGTGTGATGCATAACTGCGTCTCTGTAATCTGATAATTTGCTTAGATTCAAAGCTTGACTTGAGCTGGAGGTTGTGGTCAGCCTTTAAAGGTAAACATTACATATTTTCTACGTCATTCAATCATTAAGATGTACACAAAGTGGTTTGATGTGAAATGATTCATTGTAGGGAAACATGCCAACTTGGATTTCTTTATAGTGGTTGTGATGGGAACCAGATGTTTGAAGAGTTTAATGTTAAAAGCTCCCTCAGAGAAAGTTATTACATGAAAGGTTTATGAGTACACTGCCTGAGGCATTATTTTAACAGTGGTTTTGTGATAAAGTTTTGGTCTAAAACACGTTTTAATCAGTTTTTTAAACAAGGGCATTCAAAAGCAAAATAATATCCCCAAAGAAAACTTTCCACTATTTTACCATCATCAGCGTTACATATAAAACTTGGTAGACATGTTCATCACCAGCGCTGTACATCTGTATGTTTCTCTACAATGAAGCATTTCAGCCCATTTCAAACAGCATTTGGGGCCGATTTTGTTTCACTTGCCACTCTTCTGGCCAGAAAACTTATTCTCCTGAAATGGAAGTCCCCTGACTCTCCCTCACATTTTATGTGGATACAGGAATTGTGTAGTGTTGTGAAATTAGAAAGGATAAGGTGCATTAAATGTAATTCTACACAGAGATTTTGTAAAACTTGGAACCCCTTTTTCTGCTATTTAAAGAATTGATCCTTTCTAGACTTCCCTTAAGATCTTTATTGAATTAATATAACACTGTGGTATTTTATTTCCCATTTCCTCAACGATGACAATGTTCAAACTATTTATATTTATTTATTTATTTATTTTTTCCCTTTTTTTATTTTATTTTATCTTGTGTTTTTTTTTTTTTACTTTTTTGTTTATTTCTATTACTGCATTGGTATTTGTATATATTTGCTAAAACCCTAATAAACAGATAGTAAAAAAAAATGAAGCATTTCAAATTAAATGACTTTGAATTACATCTTAACCATTTAAATATTTTAAATATTTCCCCTAATTCATCAGTGAAAGGTTTTTACAATATAACTTTATAAAGTATTGAGATACTTTTAGCCTTTGCAAAGACTGCTTGTTTAATATTGCTAAGGGGAAACCTGCCACACAGCAAAACCTTCATTGCTGAATTGACACCTACAGTGTTGAATCAAATCCAGCTGGACAGAAGTGAGCACTTTAAGAGTTAATTCGGCACTTTTTTTGGCAGATTTTGCTGTGCAGTTCCATTTTCTGACTGGCAGTCCAGCGCAGCACACTTTACTAATGAGAAAACCAAAGAAATAAGCAGTGTTTTAACAAATGGACTTTGGCTTTAGTCGAGCTGCAGACAGAGCAGCGTAGACAGTCTCAGTAGAAACAGTAGAAGCTCTGTTCTAAAGTGGGTTTGTTTTGTTCATATAGAGAGAACAAACAGTTTCTGTGGAACAAACATGTAATCTAGTTTTTATTTTTCCACATCATTTGAACACGACAACTGTTGTTTATATTATGTGAACATTTATGATGAATGGACCAATAGAAATGCTCCAAAATAGTTTTTGGCCTTTCCTCTTAAGTTGCCATTTTGGAGGTACTTAACACATATTTGGTACACCTAGCCCGAAATATTATTAGTCTATTTTGAGGATGTGCAAATGCTTGGTTAACTTTTTGAGATGGTAGTATTTAATTAGTGAAATCAGTAGTTTGAGTACTTAGGTTTCATCACATGAAGATTACCAATTCAGTGAAACTGTTTTTTTTTTTTGTTTTTTGTTTTTTAAGTTTTGTTAATGTTGTAATTTGTTCTAGAACTTATGTGCCTTAATATATACATGGTGTTAAAAATGAAGAATTTTGGGTTTTTATTCATTAATATTTAATAAAGAAGTAGCTGTGAAAAGGTTCAAATATCAAAAATTTAAAGGGCAGTGTAGCTCAGCTGCCCTGTCCAGTACATCTTTACTCATGTCCTGTGGTTAGGAGTTTGTTAGACTACAGGATATGCAGACGCAAGCGCTTCAAGAGTTTTAATTAGGCTGCAGTGTGATCATTCCCGTGTCTTTCTGTTTAAGATGTAAACACAGTCTTGACCAACAGGCTGTGTCTGCTGCGTAATTGCAGTGTCAGGGGAAATAATGGTCATGTATAGCAGTATACTTCTTTGTAACATATTTTAACAAGCTTTATTTAACAGATTTCCAACAAGTATGTATTATTATGTATTATGTATGTGTCAAGGGAGGAAAGGGTAAAGGATGGCACAATACCACTTTTTCTTATTTTTAGATACTGAAATTGAAACGTTGAACATCTACTGATACAAAGCTGGTATTTTACAGGCTATAAAATGATCTTAAGCACTTCACTTAACACGAGCATCTAAAGGTAGACCATTATGATCAGACTACTCAGCCAGTACTACCTCACAGAAAGAAGCACACTATGCCAGTTCAGATTAAGGTTTGCAGAAGGGTCAGTAAAATATGAGGTTTTGGTGTGGGTTGAGCAAAGTCCTTATAGGAAGGTCACTCGGCAGTCAAGCCTTGAAACACCAAGGACCGTTGTTGCAGCCATACAAGAGCAACATGGTTGTTTCACTTGACCTGCGTGCACAGATCTCCACAATAAGGGATGCTTTTCTCCACTAGTGCCACAACATGATCTACCATTGCCGCGCTCAAGGTGTAATCAGCAAACTGATTGGCTCCTTTTCTGAAGGACTTGACTACAAGTCTTCCCATTCTTATTCCCTTACCAGTGACCTCCTCATTTATAGCAGCTCTAGACCAACACAGTTAATTGATAGCACTGGAGCTGGACTTGTTTTCTAATAACTGAAATATATATATATGGGTTAAAAAAAAAAAAAATATATATATATATACTTCTTCATTTGTGCACTCATTGTCTGTAGGTTTTGAATGTAGTCATGGATGAGGAGAGGAATGTGTTGAGCTGGAGGAAGGGTCACAGTGGATCTTTCCTTTTACCCGTTAGGTTAAGCGAGTTAAGCATTTCTGCAGGAGCAGCAGTATCAAGTGAAACTTTAGCACAGCGGTTGCATAGACTAGACCAGGGGTATTTAATTAGAATTCAGTACGGTCCACCTAGAGGAGATTTCCTCAGGCCAAGGTCCGGACCGTCATCATTTCTAACTTGTGTTATGATTTAGTGCTGTATCCTGTAGCCTAGTATCAGCAGCTTTCAACATCAGCAACTGAAAGACAAACAAATCACACATACCCTTCAGTATATTTCAGTATATTTACTGTTTTAACGCTGAACTGAATTAATTCTTTATAAAACTCCAAACAAATAGTTTTTTTCCTTACTTCAAGTAAAAACAAGGGCTAGCTTAAAAGAAACAGAACGCTTTAAAAAAAGTGCATCATAAAGTGCTTGTTTATAGAGAAAGTTAATAAAACGTTTTAAAGCACATTGTGGTGATCTTACAATGCACGCGATTGGTCTGTGAGGTTACCGCTTCACAAAGCCTGTATAACGTAAAGACAAGAAAAGCTCTGCCGCTTAAAATAAACTGTGTCAGAATTAAATCCTTCTCATTAGTTTATTGGTTTATCGCCTGTTAGTGACCTCTGGACTAGTCGGTGTCAGCTTGTTGAGGGCAGTGCCTTAAATAAAACTAAATGAGAAAAGAATAGAAATAAGGGTTTTTGGCTAAATACGAAACTCAATGTACTTTATTGCTGTGAAAATAAGACCTGAAGTAGTACTACTTCAGAAGTGCTGAAATAAAGCCTCGCAAGTGAGAACTGTGATGAACTGTTTTACTGACATATAAAACATCCAGTTGCATAAAAACTTGAAACAAATAAACTTGAAACTTGCAGACCATGTGTGACCAGCACAGCAAAAACCAACTCACCAGTCGACATACCCAACAGGATAACCTGCTTACTTTCTAACTGTATTTTAAAATATTTTAAACACAATTCAGGAATAACTTTTTCTAATAGGATATCATGAATACTTCCTGATTCAGAGACTAGGCCTGTATCACGCTCTGAAAGGCTTTTTGACGAGTAGATGCAACTGCATACTACTACCATTTAGCTTGAACTGCCCATGAACAATCCAAAGGGACCTGTTGGCCAGTGCATGGTTTAAATTCTCCATGAGAAGTTTAGACAGCGAGACCTGTGATGATTTAGCATGCAGTTTGCATCAGACAGTCTGAGTAACTCAGACCTCATTAGCAATTTTTCCACAGATGTGTTTTTTTTTCCACAGTTCCATTACATGTTTAGTTTTTGTTTTAGGTGTGATAGTAACAGCTAGCTAGTGGACTGGTTTAAAAAGGAATCATGTAACCCCTAGAAATATGACCAGCGTTAACAGTTCTAATAGTAGAAAAGTGCTGTCCTGTTGAGTACTTTCTGTTAATATTGGCCTGATACAGATGCTCTGGATACCGATTTGTCATCCCCAGCGAATATTTCAAAGGAACAACATTGTTGGTGTTCTTCACTCAGATAATATAAAGTCTGTCAGAAGAGCTGCTGTTATGTTGCCGCAATTTTATAGCTGTTGCTTTTTTATGTTTTTTTTTTTTTTTTTCTGCCTGAAGCCCTAAAGTCTTCCTGCAGCTCTTGTGCCACATGGTACGCTGCTCATTTATAGTCCTGAGCTGTGATTATAACCTTTACATCCATCTGTGTTGACTTTGAATAAGTGGTTATAGATGCATCCTGACTGAGTCTTCAAATGAATATTGATGCAGCACTCCGCCGTTTGGAGGACCGTGAATCTGCGGGCCGTAGCCATCAAGCTGTCTTTCTGTCACTGTGCCTTCAGCAGGGCCATCATCTCCTGGGAATTCTTCATTGATCTGGCCAGGAGGATTCAGCATCATGCTGAAAGTCAGAGAGCATGAAGCAAAGTGCCTGACTGGAATACCATCCATATATGCAAAGATGGGCACAACTCTACTTACAGAGGTCGTTAGGATTTAATTAACGGAGAGCTAATGTTCCGTTAAAGTGAAGCAGTCGTTTTATGTGTTATGTGCATCAGTAAAAAGGGTTCTGGTTCATTGTGAGTTATCAATTCTGTTTATATTACAGACTTAAAAGTATAAGGTCAGAACCCAGAACTGTTGGGATTATGTGAGGTTGTGTACACCTATAAATAACATGCGTGCTTAAGTACAAGTGCACTAGCACACGTCCAAACCATCAAAAAGGCAGCTCTCTAGTGTTAGTCTTTGTCCATGATCTTCTGGAGTTAAATGTCTTGGTGGATTCTTTGTTCTTTAGATCTGAACAGGCATTCTAATGCGGTTCTTGGCCCCACCCGGCAAAGAAAAGCTGACACTTGATCTGGACTGTTTCCACCTCCATGGGAAAAAGTGCATTTGTGATGACAGCTGCTGAAAATTCTATGAAATGTACGTACCTCAGCAAAACAGGTTGGCTGAGGATTAGGTCAGCAGAATAGACCAGGAACCACTTGGCAGTGGGATACCAAGACAGGATTTGCATCCAGTTTTTCCTTTCTCCTCTCGTTCTGTGTCCATATGGCAGCCTTCGCTCAGCTCGCTGCATGTCTAATCTAGCACCTCCTGTCTTAATAATCCTCCACACCCAGGTGATGTAAATAGTGAAGGTGTACTACAGCCAGCCATCAGTCTTCAGCTTTGCGTGTTGCGGAGATAGAATGAATGAATCTGAACTAATGCACTGAAAAAGCAGGTGTTTTTCTGTACTTATGTATATAAAATGTGTATAAATGTATATAAAATGTGGTTGGAATGTGTTTTGCTGTTCTCACAGATTCAGCCCCGCCAGCTCCAGTGGAGGTGCCACCCAGCCATCTGCTGTAGCACTTCAGCACCATCTAATGGTAACGTTTCCAAATAACAGTTTGTATATTTACTAGCAGAAAATTTCCTCACACTTCAGTTTAGGTGTCATATTGGTTTGAAGCTCCCTAAGCGCCATCTGGTGGTAGAGATTCTACAGTGCAGTTTGTGAGGTTGCTTTACATTTCAGAAATTTAGCGTACAATTTATTGTGTTGCAGATGTTACAGTGCAGTACAGACATGGTCGACCGGTGCTGGCCCTGCCTTTGCCTTCCAGGCAGGAGAAGTGCCTCTTCTTTCTGCGGCCCATGCTCACGACTGTCAATGACCTTGTTCAGGACATCCAAACAGAAGACTCAGGAGTTTCATCTGCTTCTGTGTTCACTACAGGTACATACACAACCAGAACAGTCTTTATAAAGATAGCACAATGCTATTTATTTTCTTTATCAATGCCAAATCTAATACCAGAGACATCACAGTAAGCATGTTAATATTACTTTTTTATATGATGGCAGTATGAGCTGTGAATCGAATGCATTCTGAGTTTATTGTATGAAACATGTGTTAACAGCAATAGTTTGGGTAACACCATTCATGATGTATAAAAAATCCAAGCAGCTCTCGGAACTGGGAAGAACACTATATATACCATCAGTATGAATAGACCACCTCAGATGTATGGTTAGCCATGCATTTAAAATGCTGACCTAATAGAGCAAACTTGAGCTGGAACAAGCATAATCATTCTTGCATTCGTCTCCTGTTTGGGAACACTTCAGGCAACGGTTCAAACATTGATCAGCACACGGGTCAAGTACTTGTACTAATACACTAAATATGCTCATTTGTGAAGACATCACCCCAAATTTCAGAGTTTCAGAGCAAGTCCTCCGTACATGATTCAAGCAGCTGCTAACAGCCAGTTCTGAACAGGTCAAACAGATAACCCAGATAGGGATGTTTATAGCTCCAGTTTGCACCACTGCTCAGTTATTGAGATTTTTTGACTCTGCAGCTTGGAATGATAGAATGATGTTGGAACATCCCCTCACACTCTTTTCTGACAGAAATTAAGAGCAATGCAACAGATAATGCTCAGTTAAATATTTTTGGGAAATCTCGTTGTAGTCTACATGTATTTGTTTATTTAAACCATAAAAACACACATAACTTTGTATCTAGAACCATGAAAGAAATCATGCGTGTCAATATTGTAAACAGTGCACACCGGCAGGGTTTGAAATATGTGGTTTGCACACAGATGGTGTAAGGGTTGCCTCTGGTACACCTATGGACACTCTGCTCAACAAAGACTTCCAGTTGCGTATCAATGGAGTCGTCTACACTGTCCACACGGTGCAAAAAGGTACGTAATGCAGAGGTTGGCCTCTCTGAGGTGTTTTACCCCATACAGCCTAAATAACTATAGATAAAATTTAGTAGTAGATTCCCATAGCGTGTAGGACAGGCTAGTTGGATTTTGAAAGGCCAGTGTGCTCCTTCTGAGAGTAACTAATTTAATTAATTGTGTTAAATAGAGTGAGTTAGCTGAGTGCAAAACTGACCAATCATTTGCGTCTGTTATCATGATTAGTTCATCCTCAGCTCTCTGTTTAGTGCAATCTAGCAGTTGTGCACCTGTTGTAGCTATTGTGTGGTAAGAGAATTATAGATAGCATAAATATTTATATATTGTAAAAAAAAGGACCATCATAAACCAAGATTTTTTTAATAACGTTTGAGATGTACACAGATTTGTGCACCCTAAAATACATTAGACTTTATTTCTATTGTGTGTGTGTGTGTGTGTGTGTGTGTGTGTGTGTGTGTGTGTGTGTGTCTAGAACCACTGACCAGTGAGCGTGTCTCAAGCATGGAGGACGTGAAGAATGCAGTGCACATGTTGCACACAGCACTAGAGCTACCGGAGCATCACTTGATGAAGGAAAAGGAGCTGCAGCAGAAAGTGGACATCCTGAAACAAGAGCTTATGCCTCTGGAGCAGGTAAAACTATGCTTATTACAAATTAGATGACTGCAACACATTCCAAGAAACTTTGGCCAGCAGCACTGTGTTTAAAGCCTTTAATAATCATTTGATGACTGGAGATTACAGTTAATACAGTTTTGAAAAAGAAATATTTTCCATTCTTCCAGTTTACAAATTTTTAGCTACATAGCCATACAGTTAAAAATACACTATCAGTTCTAGACTGCAGGCGGAACCATCGCACATGCTCGCTGATTACACAGCTGTCCTGTTGTAACATATGCAGAACATTGCTTGATCTTGTTATGTTGATATAAGCTTGAATGTCACATCTGGACGGCGGCATATGTTGCTGCAAAAAATTTGTAGATGTCTTTCTGTAGTTTTAAATGATGTTTATGTACAGCAGTTTATTAAAGTACTTTTGAGCTCTTGTAGTGAAATTTATCAAACAAGCGTGACTGTTAGTGATATAGATAAAATAGTGATTTTTATTTATTTATTTATTACTTTTATATTTTTTTCAGAATAGAGGTACTACAATGAAATTGAATACTCCAACATAGTATTATAAACAGCGTAACATTTACAGCCTGTCACATTTAGGCAGTTTAGGCTAGATTTAGATTTGGATTGCACTCTTGTTTTTAACACAGATGTTCAAGTAATGAATGACAGTGTAGCAATTACAGTCATAGTTAAACTTATTTACAGATAGCGCCTCTGAATTATTGTAGTTATATATGATTATTTATGATGTTGGTTTGCGTGTGACTGTAGATGAAGGCCCAGCTGCATCTCAGGGCTGAACGCAGTTCTTCAAGGGTGCTCTGGGTAGGCCTGGCTTTGCTGTCTGTGCAGGGAGGGGCACTGGCCTGGCTCACCTGGTGGGTGTACTCCTGGGACGTCATGGAACCCGTCACCTACTTCCTCACCTACTCCACCAGCATTGGGATCTACGCCTACTACGTCCTCACCAAACAGGTAAGAACATGGTTGAGGTAGAGCCATTTTAATTTTTTATTTCAGGTATACAAAAATCTGAGGAGATTTTAACCGACATCTCTAGTGACCCTTGCTATTAGCACAGCATGGCATAGACCTGGCTGGTAATCCAGTTTTTTACCCTCGTCAAAATTTTATCTAATGAAAAATATCTTCACTTAATTAAATATTGCTGTAGAAAACACAGCAATTATTAATATTCGTATAAATGAAGCTCTTTAGGCTTCACATCAGCACATCTTTTTGTTCAGGATTCTTTTTCTCAGGTCTGAATGCTTAACCATGAATGCCAATTCACAAGCTTTGTGTTATTAGATTAACAGTAAAGGAGTGTATAATTTATAATTGCACTTTGTAAGTCATTATTGATTTGTCATCCAGTTTTCATGTAATGAGCGTATCTAATAAATAGAGATCGGCCAATATATCGGGCCGATATTTGGCCTTTTTTTACATATCATATATCAATATCAGTGTTTCACAGTGCCGATTTAAAGTCAGGCACGGCCAAGGGCAGCCCTGTGTTATTGTTGCGGTAAAACGTGCTGCTGCCGCATGTAAAGGAAACCGTAAAAACAGTGACGTTTTTAATGAGGCGGTTACGTGTTTCTAGTTACGGCCATAGACGTGAACCAGAGCTGATGATGTGCAGCCACTTGTTATTATTAGTTTGTCATTTTAGCAGCAATTAAAGCAGAAAACTTCCAGATATCGGCAGCCCATATCGGCCATCGGCTGACCCTGACCTTTAAACATCGGCTATAGAAAAACCCATATCGGTCGATCTCTACTAATAGACACAACTACAGAAATGTGTATAGAGCATGGCTTTGTCTCATGCACTGTACAGTTTGGTACATGCTCTGACACTCCTGATTCACGAAAGGCTGAGAAATACACATCATTCGTTTTTCATGCTTGCCGTGCAGGTGTTGAAGACTGGAATTTGTAATTGGGATATTTTGGAAAATTTTAAACAACATACATCTTTAAACTTGGTTCTATCTATCGTAAACTATCTTGGACTGTTAATGTGTAAACGGGCTTTTCTCTTCCACAGGACTACGTTTACCCAGATGTGAAGGACCGGCAGTTCCTGCATTACTTCTACAAGGGTGCCAGAAGACAACAGTTCAACGTCCAGAAGTACAACCGGCTCAAGGACGAGCTGTCTTCGGTACGGTTCTAATATTTGCAGAAGTAACGTGATTCATGTGGTTACCACTTTTTAACAACATTTGTTTTTGGCTCATTCTGCAGGTAGAAGAAGACTTGAGACGTTTGCGGAACCCAAATCGCCTCAGACTGCCTGTGGAACAGATCCAGCCTATTGCTGAATAGTACCTGCAAAAATCCACACACTGCCCTTCCCTAAACTGGATGGTTTGATACTCTTGTCATTTATAATATCGATAACAATTATCATCTCATGAACTGCTTGTGGAGGGAAAAAAAACAACGTATTTGTCATGATCCTAGTTTGGAGCATTCAAGTACTGAAATAAAGCACTTACTCTGAATTTTACATCCTTCTTGCTCACATACTGTCATTTCACTGACACCTTTGAACAGAGCTGATGTATATTGGTAAGAAGGAGGGTCCATCCCCTGGAGCTACTGAAGTTGAATGGAATTGCTGAGGGTTGCGTGAAGCTGAAAGCTGCTTCCCGTTTAACCTACTGCAGATGGCACTATGGTAAAATCCATGATACCTGGAAAACGACTCTTTTACAATTCCAACAGCAATGTGCAAGTCAGAGTGTAACTGCTGCAACAATAAGTTGTAATGATAAAAAGAAGCTGGCAAGGATAACAGGAAAACTTCAGCTCCATCCTCTATACCTAAATATTAGATAACATATAAACGTTGTCTCCGTAATAAGTATGCTGATGTCCTAAGTGCCTTAAAAGGCCACAGTGGCATGTTTAGATGTTGGATTACTGAGGGATTGAAACTAATCTCAGGCAGTGCCATAAGACCACCATGATGGAGCATGTTTTTCCTTTATTTGAGCATGCTTAGGCTTTTTATTGCATATGAAATAGTGCTTAGATCCTTTCGCACATCTGTTATTAACAAAGAGGTCAACTAAAATGTGTTGTAAAAGTATATGAATAAAAATTGTAGTATACAATTAGAACAGTTTACATTTTTAAATATGATTCAATTTCAAATTCGAAATGTTCCTGATTAGAAAGTACACATGCTTAATTTTAGATTGTCTATTAATAACTTCTTGTATTGCCTATGGTGATGATTTTGTAATACTAAACTGTAGACAGTTTTAATAGAGATCAGTCAGTAAGGTGATGCTTACATTGTGTGCTGGACTATTTTATGGTTAGAAATGCTCCAAAATCACTCTTTATATTAACTTGCATTAAAAATGAAAATGTTTCCTCTGTAAAGTTACTGTAGACATTTGGTCTCTTGAGTACGTGAGTCAAGTAACACAAGCTTTAGACAAAAACCACTGGTTGCCCTTTACGACTGCTGGCTTCATTGCTAGAGCCCATGTTGTCAGACTGAACTAACAGAACCAAAGTTTCGTGAAGGACCTCCAATGACTGTGTCTTCAACTCCATGGAACACATTTTTTGTGATAAATTAGAACACTGAGTGAGCCAGGACTTCTTAGTCAACTGAAGTGCCTGATATAATGACGTGGTCAGATATGATCTAGTCAAAGACTTCTCAGAAAGTCTTCCTAGAAAGTCTTCTCTTTATTAATCCCACTGGTTTGGAAAGGACTGTCCAACAAGCGTATGTGTGTGATAGTCAGGTGGTCTTTCAGAGATCTTTCAGAGTTTCCTAAAAAAGTCGTGTACTGTATAAAAGCAGCAGTCTGCAATACCACAGACACAATAACACGTTAATATCCTTCAGCAGCATCATATGAAACATTAATCACTCATTCCACAGATTGAAAGCATGCAGTGATGATCAACTAACTGCCAGATACTGATTCAAAAATAATATCCCTTTATGAGTAAAAACAATATTTATTAAAGCATAAATATACTATCAGTCAAAAACAACACATCCATACCAACTGATTCTAGTACCTTTTGCGTAACAAACAAAATGAGAACATATTGCTCCAGGTCGCACTGCGCTTGTCCTTGGGTCTGAAGTAAAGTTTCTTGGTAAGCATGGAGGTGAAGCAGGGCATTTGTTTATCACCTCCAAAGGAGTTTCTAGCCACCTTTAGGTTCACAAGGGTCAGGAGCTCAGTGAATTCCAGAGTTGAGCCTTGTTCCAGCATTTTACACAGTTCCTGGATGTAGAATGAGCCAGTTTTTATGTTGTGGAAGGCAACAAATCCTGTTCATTAAGGCAAAATCATTTAAATACATTTTTAAATGTGCTTAGCTTATGAAGCATTTCAATCTATATGAAGATAAAACAGATATATAAATAAATAATCCAACTGTTTGTAACAACCATAGACGCTGGGCTACTTTACATATGACCTAGTAAAATGCAAATAAGAAGAAAGTAAAACAGTCCAGACTTGCAAGACTGCCTTCCATGCTACCTACTTACTCATACAACATCTATTATTATTATCATTATTATTATTATTATTATTATTATTATTATGCAGTTTCATTACATTCCTACATGAAAACATGTTTCAAAAAATAATGTTTAGAATTACTGCATTGGTTTTGGACATAAAGTCATAAGTAGGAATCAATTTGAAAGTTGATGTTGAGTTGCGTAAATTGTCCAATAGCTCGTTTGAAATTCAGCCGTAAAACTTTGTGCAACCTTTTAAAACAAGCTTCATGAAACGGCCAATCAAAAATGTCTAAACACATCATGTGATCAGATTGAATGGCATTATTTTGACATCGTTTCACAACTGATTTCACCAGATCAGTAGACAATCCTCTTTAGCACGGTTGGTGTTTTTACATTTTTATCAATCACCTTAGACCAACATACAGAAGTCTGGCATAAAATACAAGCTGCTAAATGTAAATAACTGATGAACTATCAAATGTGTTGCATGAAACTTTTCTTTCAGTTTCATGTTGTTGCTGTTAAATTGCACTGAAATGATGTTGCATGTAACTACTAGTTTTGTCAGCATTGTTGTGTCCAGATTTAGGCAGTGTAGTGTAGATTCATAGATCAAACCCCCTCACCTTCAGATACACAGTAGCACATGAGCACACTCTTTATATTAACTAACCCTAACCCTAACCCATAGCACACTCTTTATATTAACTTGCATTAAAAATGAAAATGTTTCCTCTGTAAAGTTACTGTAGACATTGGGTCTCGTGAGTACATGAGTCAAGTAACACAAGCTTTAGACAAAAACCACTGGTTGCCCTTTACGACTGCTGGCTTCATTGCTAGAGCCCATGTTGTCAGACTGAACTAACAGAACCAAAGTTTCGTGAAGGACCTCCAATGACTGTGTCTTCAACTCCATGGAACACATTTTTTGTGATAAATTAGAACACTGAGTGAGCCAGGACTTCTTAGTCAACTGAAGTGCCTGATATAATGACGTGGTCAGATATGATCTAGTCAAAGACTTCTCAGAAAGTCTTCCTAGAAAGTCTTCTCTTTATTAATCCCACTGGTTTGGAAAGGACTGTCCAACAAGCATGTGTGTGATAGTCAGGTGGTCTTTTAGAGATCTTTCAGAGTTTCCTAAAAAAGTTGTGTACTGTATAAAAGCAGCAGTCTGCAATACCACAGACACAATACCACGTTAATATCCTTCAGCAGCATCATATGAAACATTAATCATTCATTCCACAGATTGAAAGCATGCAGTGATTATCAACTAACTGCCAGATACTGATTCAAAAATAATATCCCTTTATGAGTAAAAACAATATTTATTAAAGCATAAATATACAATCAGTCAAAAACAACACATCCATACCAACTGATTCTAGTACCTTTTGCGTAACAAACAAAATGAGAACATGTTGCTCCAGATCGCACTGCGCTTGTCCTTGGGTCTGAAGTAAAGTTTCTTGGTAAGCATGGAGGTGAAGCAGGGCATTTGTTTATCACCTCCAAAGGAGTTTCTAGCCACCTTTAGGTTCACAAGGGTCAGGAGCTCAGTGAATTCCAGAGTTGAGCCTTGTTCCAGCATTTTACACAGTTCCTGGATGTAGAATGAGCCAGTTTTTATGTTGCGGAAGGCAACAAATCCTGTTCATTAAGGCAAAATCATTAAAATAAATTTTTAAATGTGCTTAGCTTATGAAGCATTTCAATCTATATGAAGATAAAACAGATATATAAATAAATAATCCAACTGTTTGCAACAACCATAGACGCTGGGCTACTTTACATATGACCTAGTAAAATGCAAATAAGAAGAAAGTAAAACAGTCCAGACTTGCAAGACTGCCTTCCATGCTACCTACTTACTCATACAACATCTATTATTATTATCATTATTATTATTATTATTATTATTATTATTATGCAGTTTCACTACATTCCTACATGAAAACATGTTTCAAAAAATAATGTTTAGAATTACTTCATTGGTTTTGGACATAAAGTCATAAGTAGGAATCAATTTGAAAGTTGATGTTGAGTTGCGTAAATTGTCCAATAGCTCGTTTGAAATTCAGCTGTAAAACTTTGTGCAACCTTTTAAAACAAGCTTCATGAAACGGCCAATCAAAAATGTCTAAACACATCATGTGATCAGATTGAATGGCATTATTTTGACATCGTTTCACAACTGATTTCACCAGATCAGTAGACAATCCTCTTTAGCACGGTTGGTGTTTTTACATTTTTATCAATCACCTTAGACCAACATACAGAAGTCTGGCATAAAATACAAGCTGCTAAATGTAAATAACTGATGAACTATCAAATGTGTTGCATGAAACTTTGCTTTCAGTTTCATCTTGTTGCTGTTAAATTGCACTGAAATGATGTTGCATGTAACTACTAGTTTTGTCAGCATTGTTGTGTCCAATTTAGGCAGTGTAGTGTAGATTCATAGATCAAACCCCCTCACCTTCAGATACACAGTAGCACATGAGCACACTCTTTATATTAACTAACCCTAACCCTAACCCATAGCACACTCTTTATATTAACTTGCATTAAAAATGAAAATGTTTCCTCTGTAAAGTTACTGTAGACATTTGGTATCGTGAGTACGTGAGTCAAGTAACACAAGCTTTAGACGAAAACCACTGGTTGCCCTTTACGACTGCTGGCTTCATTGCTAGAGTCCATGTTGTCAGACTGAACTAACAGAACCAAAGTTTTGTGAAGGACCTCCAGTGACTGTGACTTCATCTCAAGAGACCAAAGTTTCGTGAAGGACCTCCAATGACTGTGTCTTCAACTCCATGGAACACATTTTTTGTGATAAATTAGAACACTGAGTGAGCCAGGACTTCTTAGTCAACTGAAGTGCCTGATATAATGACGTGGTCAGATATGATCTAGTCAAAGACTTCTCAGAAAGTCTTCCTAGAAAGTCTTCTCTTTATTAATCCCACTGGTTTGGAAAGGACTGTCCAACAAGCATGTGTGTGATAGTCAGGTGGTCTTTTAGAGATCTTTCAGAGTTTCCTAAAAAAGTTGTGTACTGTATAAAAGCAGCAGTCTGCAATACCACAGACACAATACCACGTTAATATCCTTCAGCAGCATCATATGAAACATTAATCACTCATTCCACAGATTGAAAGCATGCAGTGATTATCAACTAACTGCCAGATACTGATTCAAAAATAATATCCCTTTATGAGTAAAAACAATATTTATTAAAGCATAAATATACAATCAGTCAAAAACAACACATCCATACCAACTGATTCTAGTACCTTTTGCGTAACAAACAAAATGAGAACATGTTGCTCCAGATCGCACTGCGCTTGTCCTTGGGTCTGAAGTAAAGTTTCTTGGTAAGCATGGAGGTGAAGCAGGGCATTTGTTTATCACCTCCAAAGGAGTTTCTAGCCACCTTTAGGTTCACAAGGGTCAGGAGCTCAGTGAATTCCAGAGTTGAGCCTTGTTCCAGCATTTTACACAGTTCCTGGATGTAGAATGAGCCAGTTTTTATGTTGCGGAAGGCAACAAATCCTGTTCATTAAGGCAAAATCATTTAAATACATTTTTAAATGTGCTTAGCTTATGAAGCATTTCAATCTATATGAAGATAAAACAGATATATAAATAAATAATCCAACTGTTTGCAACAACCATAGACGCTGGGCTACTTTACATATGACCTAGTAAAATGCAAATAAGAAGAAAGTAAAACAGTCCAGACTTGCAAGACTGCCTTCCATGCTACCTACTTACTCATACAACATCTATTATTATTATTATTATTATTATTATTATTATTATTATTATTATTATTATTATTATTATTATGCAGTTTCACTACATTCCTACATGAAAACATGTTTCAAAAAATAATGTTTAGAATTACTTGGTACATTGGTTTTGGACATAAAGTCATAAGTAGGAATCAATTTGAAAGTTGATGTTGAGGTGCGTAAATTGTCCAATAGCTCGTTTGAAATTCAGCTGTAAAACTTTGTGCAACCTTTTAAAACAAGCTTCATGAAACGGCCAATCAAAAATGTCTAAACACATCATGTGATCAGATTGAATGGCATTATTTTGACATCGTTTCACAACTGATTTCACCAGATCAGTAGACAATCCTCTTTAGCACGGTTGGTGTTTTTACATTTTTATCAATCACCTTAGACCAACATACAGAAGTCTGGCATAAAATACAAGCTGCTAAATGTAAATAACTGATGAACTATCAAATGTGTTGCATGAAACTTTGCTTTCAGTTTCATGTTGTTGCTGTTAAATTGCACTGAAATGATGTTGCATGTAACTACTAGTTTTGTCAGCATTGTTGTGTCCAGATTTAGGCAGTGTAGTGTAGATTCATAGATCAAACCCCCTCACCTTCAGATACACAGTAGCACATGAGGAAATCCTCCCCTGCTGGCAGTGTGCAGAGGCTGGCAGCTTCCTCCACCACCTCACTGGACATCTCACTGTCCCCTCCGCCCATGGGGGTTACAGCTTTTTCAGAAAATTTACCACGGCATGCCTACATTCACAAACTCAGGATGAGCCAAAATAGTAGTAATAATTTACAAACACTTAAATCTGAAGCTCATATAGAAATATTACAGAGAGAATGTTTTACTTGTCACCTGGAAGATGAAGATCTTGGGCTTCCCTGCAAGGCTTTTGCATCGGTCTTCTCCAAACAGTGGTGTTATTTCCTTAATGTCAACTTTTTCATCATTAGCAAAGACATGCCCATCTTCCCCGTGACTCAGGAACACACACACAAAGCAGTCAGCGTCCGCATGGTTAGCTTCAGCGGCTGTAATTGACATGTGACAGTTTACAGTAAACAGAGTTTTCTCAGAAGCACCTATTGTTTTTTAATGATTTAAATGAGGACATGAGCAGGGAGCATGTACCTTTTCTTATTTTGTGCATCATTTTCTTCTTCGTTATATCGTCATAAGCTTTGACTTTAAACCCAAGCTCTTGAAATCTTAAATAAAGACACATATATTAAAAAAGTAACATTGGAAAAAAAAATTTCTGGTTAGTCTTTAAAAGTTGGGGGCTTCAAAAAAGACATTTGGCTGATTTGTCCATGTGGTACAATGATGAGTTAGGATGATGTTTGAAGGATACAGTGGTGAGAAAAAGTAACAGCGTATGTGAACTACACCTTGCAAAAAAACAAGCTCTGAACTGGAAAGGGTTGCAATGTAATCTCAAAGAGTTTATGTATTTTTTGTTTATTTTGTTTATTTTATTTGGATCCCCATTAGCTCCTATAGAAATAGCAGCTATTCTTCCTGGGGTCCATCAAACATAAAACAAACATAAACTTTGAATATATACAAAAGAAACAAGAACATATTCTATGTATATTCCAAATGTATACGACTGAAGAATATACATCATCCATATACATCAAAAAAAAAGAAAAACATACTCCATACTCCATGTATATTTCAATTAATCTACAGTTAAATAAATAAATAAATGGAGACTCTTTAGAAATGGCTACGCAGCCGAGATCACTTTAAATGCAGTGTGAAAAAGTGACAGCTCAAGGCTTGAAAGGCTCAATGAAACCAATATATATAGCTAGGCTAAAGCAGTTCTGTCAGAGCTATGGTCCAGTATTTGTGCAAGGCTGATCAGCCACTACTGAAAGTGTTTGTTTGAGGTTATTGTTGCCGAAGGAGGTTGGACCAGTTTTCAGGATTCACTGTGAATGTTTAACTGGTGTGCACAATACTAACATCACAGGTTATAACTGTTTTATCTTTAGCACACTGTGTTTGCATTGTTTGACCTGTGACTTGGATGGAGAACAAGTCACATATTATAACTAATTAATGTAGAAAACAGGAACATTCTGAAGAGTTCATGTATTTTTACTTGCTTTTTACTTTCTGTATATAAAATGTAAGTACAGTGTAATGTCTGTGTTCTTTAGCAAGTTTGAGATGCGCCGCGATATTTGTTTGTTTTTATGCGGAAATCCAGCTCCAAAGGCTTCGCCAAGATTTTCTCAGTATTTTGGTCCACTAGAATACGGAATTCAGAAACTGCACAGATCACAAATAGAAAAGTCAGATGTTACAGTATAGCTTATGTTTAAATATACAGTTAGAGGAAATGTATTTTATACATACAGCTTGTAAAATTTAATCAGTGAACTATACGATATAAGAATATTAGCATTTGTCCTGCATGTTGTCAACAACCTGACTGAGTTTCTGATTCTGAGTTGAAAGATTACATCACATATGTGCATGAAACCACATATCTTAATGCACAGTGATGCCGGTGTAATAGAAGATAAAGGGAACACAGTGCTTTAAGCAGATTCTCAGTGAAAAAGCTCTGCTGACACAGCCAGGAAGCAGGCAGGTCACTTCAAACCATTCAATTCCAAACAGTCCATCACTAGAATAACACAAACAACACCTTTACACATCTTTAAACTATAACATATAACAATACTATAACAATAACAACTCATTTACAGTTAAAATTCTCTTACTGTACTTCTGCACAAGCCAGTAGCAGGAAGCTACATTATTCGGGCCTAACTCTGAGTGGGATGCAAGGAAATTGTATCCCCTCAGTTTGTGTATATATATATATATATATATATATATATATATATATATATATATATATATATATATATAAATGATTTTGAGTTTTCTACATCATTTAGACACACCAAAGGGCGTTTATATTGTGGGAAAAAGTTCATTATAAATGGACCAATAGAAATACTCCAAAATAGCGTGGAAAAAAATTCTGGTTCCATTGATTTACACTGAAAGAAAAGACAGTTTTTGGAAGTTGCAATTTTGGAGATACATGTTTTTTATTGGATATGTGCATTTTTAATGGTGGAAGCTAATGATTTTATGCTTATACAGTGTAATTAGAGACGAATTAGAGACGAAAAAATACAGTTAGTTGAGATTTATTGAGAACTTAATGAGACAGCTTCGAGGTATTTGAGGTATATCCCAGTACCCAGTATGACTTTACTAAAAGATCATGTTTGTTTACTTTGCAGGTGATTTTTGGCTCAGTTTTCTTCAGCACAGAATAAAAACACCTGCGAGTGTAAGTGTGCACCTTTTAGTGAGGTTAGCTTTGTCCATAGCTGTACCATGACGTTGCTGAAGATTCAGCTTCCACAGATAACGTTCGTGGTTGAAAATGAGGGCCAACCCTCGCTGCTTCTTGTCCATCTGGTACTCCTGAAGCAAATCTTTATTCACCGCACAAATATATCAAATACAGACAAGTTATCTGAGGATGCAGTCATACTGCACTTAAACTTTACACCATTATTCTTCAGGATAAGAGCAGCGTCACGTAATCTGGATCCCAAAAATCGAACAGTATTTAATTACAGATACAATAACAAGACAGTAATCAGATTACAGGTAGATTATAAAACAAGGTGATTATCAGCAGGATTTGAAAGTGAATTTAAAATGTTTTTTTTTTTTGTTGCCATAACTTTTAAATGATGGGTGTAAAATGTTAATATGTATAAACTATGGTTATCTGTCATTCCCACTTAGCTCCCACTGATTTCTCTTGTGAAATTAATGTATTTAGACTGCTGAAAGCTAAGGGTGTGTCTATAAATTGCTGTCATCCCCATGTCTCAGCACGACATACCAATATGAAACTATAATAGCCAGTGCAGTTATTTAGTAGATTGAACGCACATGGTGGCCAGTCAGAGTTTTTAGAATGGTATCTAAGCAACTCTCAAAAGAAGATGTCTGCCAGATGGATCTTCTGATTTTTTTGCGTATGGTAAACAACAGATTTTTAACATTATTGCATCTTCATGTTAACCTCAATGAACTGGAGGATTCCAGAGTGATTACTTGTTTCCCTGTATTCAATATTAATCTTCCGTCATTTTCCTCACACACCGTATACCTTCTTCACAGCTCATGGTTGTAGATGACCAAATCTTTATATTTTAAATATTCCCACATATGGTTTTAATGGTATTTCTTTTATTGTTTTTATTTACCTTCAAGTTTAAACAGACAAGTAATTTAAAAGTATCAGAAAGTAGTGACACTTTGTTACTTTAATATAGCAGCCCTCTGGATTAGGTTACAAATACAAGTAGCAGGTAATCAGTAATCTGTAATGGAATATTTTATTTAAAGTAACCCTCCTAACCGTGAAAGTGTTTGCCCAAATATAAGAGCTGAGAAGAGAAGAGACACCTGAAGGAGAAAACTGGGTTACAAATTACCTGATGCTTCCTCTTCACTCGCCATTGTAGTCAGAATCTGGACTCCAGAGACATTGAAGTAATAAACAAACTTACAGTGGGAGGAGTTTTCATAGCAGACATCACAATTCCAGTCCAAGCAGAGAAAACACTTAGTCACCTGTTCCAGGCACGACACGTTTTCCTCGAAAATGGAAAAGAAACCGAACATATTTTGCCCGCCCAAGACAATTCATAACCATTTCTCAACACTAAGTACATATTTGTGCTAGAACCAGTCTAAGCAGCTTCTTTCCAGCTGAATGCTATAATACACCTGTAAATACTGCCCATACCGAACATACTTTACACACACAATAGACTAATTTATCACTGTTATGTTTTATACTTATCTGTACACAACACTCTGAGAACACTGTATATATTCTTTATACTTGAAAATATTCTGCACGTAATGTTTTTCCATACACCTATCTATAGATATTTATTTATATACACTACCACTCAAAAGTTTGGGATTACAGTGAAATGTTCTTGTTTTCAATGGAGTATCTTCCTTCCTTAACACAACAATGGACTGACGGGTCTCTAAAGAAAGTTGTTTCTTTCTGGTCATTTTGAGTCGGTCAGCAAGCCATCAACTGCTGATCTTCAGATACTAAACTAACCTAGAATGTTGTTCCCTTTTATACTCACTTATTAGTAGAATGTTTTTAGCTGTGTATCACAATTGAGCAAGAGTGTCCTAACAACCAATTAGCCCAATAACATCCTTAACTTGGATTGGCGGCCGTACCAGGAGATTTAGACAGAGGACTGAGAATTGCTGATAATAGGACTATATGCAAAATAAGCCTCTATACAAAAATAGACTTTAATACAAACATTTTTATTCTTTAAAAATCATCTGATACACTTACATTAATTGTGACATGAACAATATTGTTTGTGAATTGCATGAAAATTGCATGAATTGCATAAAAATTGCATGAAATGAAATTCTAAAGTGATCCTAAACTTTTGAGTGATAGCAATAGTCCAGAGAATGAATAGTTAATAAAGGCAATATCCAACATTGAATGGAAAACAAGTGACAGAGAGCAGATATAAAAAAAATCATTTTATTAAAATGTAAAGTGACTGTCAGTCATTGGCAGGAATTCCACTAACTTCCACTTCCACTCTGTTCCGGTTCTGCTGGTCTGTGAAGTCTGATGTCTGAGCCAAACACATCTAACACCAATGTTTGCTGAGTGAAAATGAAAGTAGTCTCTGTGCAAAGGAAAACCATACCAAACATGTTTTCATATCTTGTCAACCCTGACCTTTGTCAAGTAAGCCTTTAGTAGACAAACCTGTTGTTCTTTGGACCAGAATGTCAAAATCCTGCTCTCGATGACCTACCTTGATGCACAGTTTTGACTATTCCTTAGGCCAGTGCACCTGCTCCAGCTCACAAAGGGCTCCATAAAGACTTGATGTACTAAATCAAGGAATACTTACAATTATTTAAAGAATAATTAAAAACATTTCTGTTAGGTCTCTCCAGTTCCTTATTGTACTTTTATTGAACGTTTTAAATCTGTACCTGAGAATTCCTTATCCAAGCATTCTGTTGTTATAAACAATATATAAACATATACAAATATATACAAACACTCATGTCGTCATTCTATAATCAACTGTGAGTAATATTTAAAAAAAAGTGGAAGTATTTAGAAATAACAGCAACTCAGCCAAAGACACATATAGTGAGTAAACACTCTGCTGACTGCAGAGCTCCAAGCTTCTTCTGGCCTTAACATCAGATCAAATCTCGTGTGCTGGGACCCACATGAAATGGGTTTCCATTACATTCCAAAGCACAAATGTGCGGACGTGTGGACTCGAGTCACTAAACTGATGACTTGTGACTTGACTTAGACTTTACTTTTACTGACTTGGACTTGGAATGGGTCTTGAGCTTTAAGACTTGAAAAGACTCGCCACCAGTGTTAATTTCGTTGCCGAACTATTTTTGGCATAGTTTTCGTCAACGAACCTTATTTTCTGGACAAAACGAGACGATAACTGAATAAAAACTACAAAAATGGATAACAGCTAGAACGAAATTGATTGTCACTTTAGTCAACGAATAAAAACGAGACGAAATGTTTGGCAGGGATGACATCCAATCAGAACTGATGTAGTTTTGTGAAAGGCGGGAACAAGTTAGTTAACTCAGTAAGGTGGTGTTAATGATTAGATTAGTCGGATCAGGTATGTGGGAAGCAGGTGAAGCGCTGTATTAACTCAGTAAGGTGGTGTTAATGATCAGATTTGTTAGATCAGGTATGTGGGAAGCAGGTAAAGCGCTGTATTAATCAGTAAGGTGGTGTTAATGATCAGATTAGTTGGATCAGGTATGTGGGAAGCAGGTGAAATGCTGTATTAACTCAGTAAGGTGGTGTTAATGGTCAGATTAGTTGGATCAGGTATGTGGGAAGCAGGTGAAACGCTGTATTAACTCAGTAAGGTGGTGTTAATGGTCAGATTAGTTGGATCAGGTATGTGGGAAGCAGGTGAAACGCTGTATTAACTCAGTAAGGTGGTGTTAATGGTCAGATTAGTTGGATCAGGTATGTGGGAAGCAGGTGAAACGCTGTATTAACTCAGTAAGGTGGTGTTAATGGTCAGATTAGTTGGATCAGGTATGTGGGAAGCAGGTGAAACACTGTATTAACTCAGTAAGGTGGTGTTAATGGTCAGATTAATTGATCAGGTATGTGGGAAGCAGGTGAAGCGCTGTATTAACTCAATAAGGTGGTGTTAATGATCAGATTAGTTGATCAGGTATGTGGGAAGCAGGTGAAGCACTGTATTAACTCAGTAAGGTGGTGTTAATGATCAGATTAGTTGATCAGGTATGTGGGAAGCAGGTGAAGCGCTGTATTAACTCAGTAAGGTGGTGTTAATGATTAGATTAGTTGGATCAGGTATGTGGGAAGCAGGTGAAGCGCTGTATTAACTCAGTAAGGTGGTGTTAATGATCAGATTAGTTGATCAGGTATGTGGGAAGCAGGTGAAACGCTGTATTAACTCAGTAAGGTGGTGTTAATAATCAGATTAGTTGATCAGGTATGTGGGAAGCAGGTGAAACGCTGTATTAACTCAGTAAGGTGGTGTTAATGATCAGATTAGTTGATCAGGTATGTGGGGAGCAGGTGAAGCGCTGTATTAACTCAGTAAGGTGGTGTTAATGATCAGATTAGTTGATCAGGTATGTGGGAAGCAGGTGAAGTGCTGTATTAACTCAGTAAGGTGGTGTTAATGATCAGATTAGTTGATCAGGTATGTGGGAAGCAGGTGAAGCGCTGTATTAACTCAGTAAGGTGGTGTTAATGATCAGATTAGTTGATCAGGTATGTGGGAAGCAGGTGAAGCGCTGTATTAACTCAGTAAGGTGGTGTTAATGATCAGATTAGTTGATCAGGTATGTGGGAAGCAGGTGAATTGCTGTATTAACTCAGTAAGGTGGTGTTAATAATCAGATTAGTTGGATCAGGTATGTGGGAAGCAGGTGAAACGCTGTATTAACTCAGTAAGGTGGTGTTAATGATTAGATTAGTTGATCAGGTATGTGGGAAGCAGGTGAAGCGCTGTATTAACTCAGTAAGGTGGTGTTAATGATTAGATTAGTTGATCAGGTATGTGGGAAGCTGGTGAAACGCTGTATTAAGTCAGTAAGGTGGTGTTAATGATTAGATTAGTTGATCAGGTATGTGGGAAGCAGGTGAAGCGCTGTATTAACTCAGTAAGGTGGTGTTAATGGTTAGATTAGTTGGATCAGGTATGTGGGAAGCAGGTGAAACGCTGTATTAAGTCAGTAAGGTGGTGTTAATGATTAGATTAGTTGATCAGGTATGTGGGAAGCAAGTGAAGCGCTGTATTAACTCAGTAAGGTGGTGTTAATGGTTAGATTAGTTGGATCAGGTATGTGGGAAGCAGGTGAAACGCTGTATGTGCAGAGCCAGAGTCGGGAGACTAGCTAGCTAACTCCAACCATCTGCATTTGATGATTTATTAGTGCACGTAATGTGCAGTGTGTATCTCTAGTAAACACTGTGACCTGGAGATGTGGCAGTTTTTCATTCATTGATTTACTGTTATGCCAAAATTTATTTGAATTGCACAAGTTTTAAGTTTATTTGTCATTTGCACATCATGTCAGGACATAACATGCATTGAAATGCTTGGGGTAAGCCTCAGATAAAACTCTACAGCAGGGCAGCATTATATATGTAGTAAAAACTGTGCAATATTTTTATAGATTAACAGCACTAGTAACAATTATTAAATAAATAAGAGATAAATATTATTCACTTATTTAATTTGCAGTTACGGAAGGCCTCAGATGTTGGTTGTTAAAACTTCATTGGTCTTTCAAACAGGAATAATATTGCATAAGTGGTTAATAAATGTTTCATTTCATGTAAGTATATATAATGACTTAAATAATTCAAGAGAACAGAAGAAAAAGCATTTTAGTCGACTGAATCGACTGTAGATTTAGTCGACTATATTCTTATGACAATGAGTCGACTAACACTAAAAACAATTCAAATTACTAAATTATGACTAAAACTAAATGACGTTTTAGTCAAAAGACTACGACTAAGACTAAATCAAAATTTGCTACCAAAATAACTGTCAAGAATTCACACACTGTTAGAACTGAAAGACCCGGTCCATATATTAATGCTTATGGGTTTAGAATGTGATGTCATTAACATTCCTGTAGGTGTAATATGAACTAATACTTCATTCAGTGCAGTGTTTCTCAGCCTTGGCCTTCGAGGCCCACTGCCCACATTTTAGTGTTTTTTCTGCTTCAACACCTATTTTAACTGGGTAATGGACTGGTAATGAGGTGATTAGTGATTAGAACTGCTCGAAACGACCTAGTTTCGTATGCTAGTTTATTTTTATTATAATACAAACTTTAAAAACGTTAATGTTATATTAATGTAAGTTTAATATACTACTAATCATCTGCATCAATTGTGTTAAATACTGAAATGACGTTACATCTGGTGACTTGACTAGGACTTGAAGTTTAAGACTTGAGACTTGCTTGTATTGACTTGAGACTTGCTTGTATTGACTTGGGACTTGGTCCCATGTCTGCAAATGTGTTCTGTGGAGTGTTGAATCGTGTTTCTCTATCTGGCAGTCTGATGTGTATTTGGTGGGGTAGGGATAATAAATGTTATGAAGTTGTTGTTCAGGATTTAGTCCAGACCCCTTAGTTCCAGTGAAGGCAAAACTTAATGCTTCAGCATATCAAGACAACTTTGTGGGAACAGTTTAGAGAAGAACCTTTCTGTTCCAGCAAGACTCCTTGTCCCAGTGCAAAAGCAATCGCCATAAAGGACGGTTGGGTGAGTTTGGTGTGGAAGAACATGACTGGCCCCCACAGAGAATCACACTGACCTCAATCCCATCAAACACCTTTGGGATAAACTAGAATGGAAAATTGCAAGCCATGCCCCCTTGTCCAACTGTTTAACCTTGCAAATGCTCAGTGTCTGAACTGAACTGAAGCAAAAAATCCCACAGTCACAATTTGAAATCTTGTGGATAGCTTTCCCAGAAAAGTGGAAGTTGTTATAGTTGCAAAAGGGGGAACAACTCCATATTAATTCCTATGGATTCTGAATGGAATGTCAAGTAATGTAAAAAAGTAATGTCTAGGTGCCCCAGTACTGTTGTCTAAATGGTGCACATATCTGCAGATGATAAAAACCTTCATTCAGAATGTTCTGCTATCTTCTAATCAAACACATATCTTCAAGAGGCATGTGATGGCTGATAGGTAAGCTTCTCTGCAGCTTCTACAGTAGTAGTAAAGTGTTGTTCATTACACCCAGTGTAGTTTGAAGTTCCCCTCCAGTGCAATGTGTATCTCTGAACACCCTGCACAGTACACTTTGCATGAGGGCAGCTGGAATGTGCCTAAAGAGTTTTAGTCTGTGGGTGGAGCCTTATTTTGCCCACAGCTCTGAATTTTAGAGCAGGAAGTGAGACTGCATTTCATGCGATCCTAAGCATGCTAAGAGAGCTAAGCAACCAACAACAAACAAAAACTGAGCCAAAGCAAATGGTGTGGATGAAAGACAAACACATGCACAACCACTGACACATTTATTGAATCAAATGCTCAACTGGTAATGCAGGTCTTGTAGCTTTGTGTCTGACTGTTTGTCCCACTTTGAGACCTGAGTGAAAGAGATGAATCACTTTTCTTTCGTCCAGCTCTTGGTTGATGAGGTTTCAGATGGTTTTGGGGTCTGACTGTTTACCCCTCTTTGGGCTTGAAGTAGAGTTGCTTAGTGAGCATGGACGTAAAGCACGGCATTTGTTTCTTGATACCATGGAATGTACGTTTGGACACCTTAAAGCTCACAAGGGTCAGGAGCTTTGTGAACTCCAGGGTCGAGCCTTGCTGTTTAAGGGCCTCACATAAGTCCTGAATGTAGAATGAGCCCTGCTCTGTGTCACGAAAGGCTGTAAATCCTGTACATTTAAGAAAAGACATGAAAAATACATCTTTGAATTGAATTACTTAAAAATATATCAAGATGAAGATAAAGAGTTTAGATATGGAGGACAAAATGTAATAGGCAAGCTTGCGGCAAATCCCTGCGGCATTTACCAGCTGCATTATAACTGCCACCAAAAGTATCATTTATCAATCAATACCAATCATACTAGTAATCTGTATAGGCCATAGACATATTAAAAACACTGACAGTAAAATCACTAAGTGAAATGCAAATTAGAGCAAAAATCGAAGAACTATTCTATAGTTCTGAATAAATAAGTTCCACATTTTAACATTTAAATTAAAATAAAGAATAAAAAAAGTTAAATATAAAGCTTCTGACTAAGGCAGTGGAAAACTATGAGAAAACTACCCTCAAAAATGCTTCAATGCATCTTGGCATAGATTCTAGAAGTGTCCTAGAGAGATGGAACACCATTCTTCTAAAAGATAACTCCTCACTTAGTGTTTTAATGTCAGTGGTGGAGAGCGCTGTCTAACACATCAGTCCCTAATCTAACATAGGATACTCGTTTAACCATTTAGTGAACTCATCATCTCCCAACAGGACAGAATTGTTTCATAAGATAAAGGTGATCTATCAAAATAACTTTATTTTGTATTTATTTGCAGTGACTCTTCTCTCTAAGGGGACAAGTGCACTCATTAAATGCTATGAAAATATCTTACACAGCATAACAGAGCAACCAGACCCCCCTCACTATCTGGCTCAGGCATTCAGGATTGTACATATCTCTTAATCTACACTGCTCACGAACTGTTCTTACACCACTGTTGGTAATTTCCAGCTGGGAGGCATCACGAAAGACAATAGAGTATACAATAAAGGGCGGGGCCAGTGGTTTAAAAGGTCAAATGCACTAGGCATTGCCATGTGATGAGCAGTGGTTGTGACTGAATTATATATTATCTGATAATAATAATAATAATAATAATAATAATAATAATAATAATAATAATAATAATAATAATAACCATATTTATGCACTACTTTTTTAATCAAGGCAAATGTAAAGTATTATCAAGTTTCTTATTACACTAAAGTTTGTCATTGAACTAAATATATCATTGTAAAAACAAATTTACAGTGTAGAGAACAGGATACATTTGTTAGTGTGTTAATATTTGATATAATTTTATTTAATATAAACTTGTAATTCATCTGGAAAGTGTGCTTGTGCAACTGGGCTTGGAAGAAACAAAACAGATTTTCAAATTTATTCTGATTATAAATTAAGACTGATATGTGCATATTATATATATTATATATATATATATATATATATATATATTTTTTTTTTTTTTTTTTTTTTTTTTTTTTTTGCTTAACAATCTCATTAAATCCAACTGAGATCAAAAGATCAAAAGCTACACACTTGATAATGAGAACAGTCAAAGAGCTGTCATGTGAGAAAAAAACTGTCAAAGTGAGATGAGCAGCAGATTTGTTATAGCTCTGTCACATGTCAGTTCCAATCTGTTTTTAATTCGCTCTATAGTTCATGTGAAGCAGCTGTCCCTCATTTGTTTGTATAATTGTTTGAACAGACAAGTATAAGAGCAAGCGGCCATCCATCCTGCTAACTATTTTTACTTCTTTTAAGGTCTGTAGGCTAAACTTTGTCTTGATTGCAGAACAGTTTCTGGCTTGAGCCTTTTGGACATTATTAACTACTGTTATAATGCGAATGCGCAGAACATACTTGAACTTTCCAGTTGAGAATATAATGGGATACATGAAAATGACTACTCTAACAGAATATTTACAGGATCTTATTACATTGGACAAAAATTACATTTAGAATAGCCTCATTCAGATCATTTCTATTCCGACCAAGTATATATTATTGTGCTATTAGTCTTATTATTAAAGGATAATCACATGTAAACATTGGTATTTCAGACCAAAGCATCCTGATCCCAGATCATTAATATATCGTCGCTGTCCAATGAAAAACATATATCTCAATTTTTACTGATTTCTAATTTTCTACATCTATGAAATGCAGCAGTTGCAGTTTACATTGGAAATAGCTTGGAAAAAATTCTGGTTCCATTGACCTCCATTGAAAGTGATGACAGTTTTTGGCCTCTCCTGTAAAGTTGCCATTTTGGAGATACCTGATTTTCATTGGACAGCGACAATATGCTTCTTTAAGCATGAACCAAAACATGTGAAAACAACTGTGATGCAATGTAAACTCTTTCATGCTAGTCAGATGACTTTTCACTTTAAAATGAACGCTACGACAGTGTATCGAACACTGTGATTCAAATGAATTGAGTCAGATTTGAATCTGTTTTTCCGTTTCCCTGAAACTCTGAAAATAAAGTTACTTTTTCTCACTCACCGTCAGCCACACAGTAGCACATGAGGAAATCTGCCCCTGCTGGGAGTGTGTAGATAATGGCAGCGTCCTCCTCCACCTGTTCTTCACCCGCTGCAGCCATGGGGGTCACAGCATTATCACCGATGTTACCACGACATGCCTACATATACAAACCCACAATTAACCTGGTTATATGATTTGAATGGTGCTTTTACACAGTGCTGGAGTTTTCACTCAAAAAACATGATCCATTACTACTTTCTAACTACCTTTTTATATTAACTAGCCAACATCAAGCTTAAAGCATCAACACTGAGCAGTAAATCAACTAGTCGACTTGTTGACTTTACTGCTGTTAATCCCATGATTATGTCACTAACAACATGGATGCCTCTGAGAAAGCAACCGATGAGGAGCCTGGTGAGTTAGGGGTCCGTATCTCTGGTTTCCTGAAGACTAGAAATGTGATCCAGAACTTATTAAAAATGGCATATCATGATCTAATGATCTGTAGAGTTTGGATTTGTTATAAAGTTTAGATATTGAACATTGTTATCTCTGGTTTCCCATAGACTACAATAAAAAGTCAAGTGTTTGGTGAGGGAGCTTAACATCTTCTGAAGTTGGATATATTTTTTTTGGCACTTTAAGTTTATTTGATGCTTTGGACCTCCTGGCTTGGCAGGACTCAGCAGGACAACTTAGCATATGCCTGAATCTGACACAAATGTGAAAGATTTTAGATGGTCCATACGATTCCCTTAAGGCTAGCAATGCAACCAAGGACTTTTAAGAAAGTGTTTTTGTTTATAATGTGATCAGCGATTAGTTGCCGCTGACATGACTTTTACATAAAGGTTAACTTTCTGAAGTCTTAAGTCAAGCAACCCCTGCTCATTACTTTCTCTGTAAAACTAATAAACATCTGCAGCAATAAGGGGAAAGTCTAGTAGCTCTTTTCTATCATTTATTTAGAAGCACCCATCATTTGAAATGCCTGATGTAAACACTACCTTTAAATAACACAATGGTCGGGATGTAAATGTTTAATCTACAGACAGTTCTGCCAGTGGAATGTCATGGTGTTGTATTAGGGCCCATCCACCTAGGTACACCCACCCAGACACACAGCAATGGAAAAAGAAAGTAAATAAAGTCTTTTACTTTCTAGAGATCTTCTAGGGACTTACAACTTACAACAATTTAGTGAATCATCTACTTCTCAAGATAATATAAAGTTGGCAAGCACTATTATTATGTGACCAATAAAAGAACCAGGATAAAAACAATGTTAACAATGTTATGATGATGTGCTCATTGCTATTTTAGCACTTAACATAAACTATAAGAAGGTAGGGCTATTAGAATTATCTTAGTGTCCACACAAAGCGTGTTTTATCTAGATGTTTGTTTAATATAGTTGCCAGAGAAAGACTGAAGCTTAGTTTGAGTATACACATGATTATGTGTAAATGTGGACAGTTCTGCGAGGACGTGTACAGAATAGTGCATTGTATTAGTTAATCTCTGCCAGACAAGGAAGCTAATTAGCCCAATTATAATAGAAATAAATATATAAATTTATAGTATAAACATAAAATTACCAAAAAGACTAGCAGGTATTCTCACAATTAATGATTTAATCATTAATATCACAGTTTCAGCCATCTCTATATTATTAACTGTAGCAGTACATTTTAACCACTCGGTTGGTTCATGTTTGGGTTATTTCTTTTCTTTTCTTTTTTTATCGAAGTGGATGCTTCATTTTTGAAACCTGCAATGAAATGTGTAGCTCTGCATGTTCATGATAATATGACAAAAATGAACTACACAAGGTCGTGACTTGGTCAGATCAGTTTAGAAAAGCTGTTTTCCAGTACCTTGATTAGGTGACTTTCTGTACTTTGTACTAATTCTGATGTATCAGTGAAGAGCTACCTGTGTTATCCACCCAAAAGGAAGTATTTATTCTATAAAATAATGCAAAGACTGCTACAGAGTTAGCTAGCCAGCCATTTACTGAGAGCTGCTGTCTAAACATAAACTCATCTAATGTAAATGTAACTGCAATGTTACTGACAGTCTGGATTACATAAAAAATAAAGTAGTTTAAGGCCAGAAACATGTATTTACAAAAATAATAAACAATAAACAATGTAAGGTTCTCCCGGTCACTTCCTCCTGGGTTATAGTAATTAAACATCTGACCGAAAAGACAAATGCTGAAAACTTGAGAAACTAGCAAGAAGAAATAGAAAAAAGAAGAAAGTCTCAGTAGCGGCCTCAGAATGAAACATGAGTGGAGATTAGAACTCTCTATTCTTCAGTGTGTGGATCTTTATCCATCAGTTCCAATAGATTTAGAGTGTTTTCTTCAGTTCTAGTACAAGAAATTACATAGAATTACATAGAAAGACATCCATGTGTAATATATATATATATATATATATATATATATATATATATATATATATATATATATACATGGCTGTCTTTCAATGTAATTATATATATAGATAGATAGATAGATAGATAGATAGATAGATAGATAGATAGATAGATAGATAGATAGATAGATTATAAAGATTATTGAGCATTTTTAATAACATTCTCTTTCATTAACAACTTAAATGTAATATAATATGTTACACTACTTGGTAACAGAATATCCATCAGTTCCAATAACATGATTAGATTATTTATCAGGTGGTCAGATTTACATAGAAAGACAAAAAATAAAAAAAAATGGTGGAATCACCTGGAAGATGAAGATTTTGGGCTTTCCCACAAGGCTTTTGCAGCAGTCTCCTTTGAAGAGTGCTGTTATTGTCTTTATGTCTACCTTCTTATCTTTAGCGAAGACATGTCCATCTTCACCGTGACTCAGAAAAACACACACAAAGCAGTCAGCATCTGTATGGTCAGCTTCAGCGGCTGTGTAGAGACACAAACAACCTCCAGTAAACAGCAACCATTTCTCACAAGCTCTTCTTCATTGCAGTTTTGAAATGATGAAATGTTGAAGCGCTTTACCTTTACGCAATATGTCCATCATGTCACCTTCTTCTGAATCATCGTAATGTTTCACATCAAAGCTGAGTTCTTTAAATCTGAAATGATTTTCAGTCACATCACAAGGCTGCAGTGTGTGGCATGAATCTGTCAGTCATGTGTTTCAGGCATCAGTGAGTGTCTAAAAAGACTAGACATGTTCTAGCATCTCACAAAAGAACTATCGTCACACGAGCCTCTTGGATGTCAAAGAACAATAAAGTGATCTGCAGATAACTTTAAAACTGGGAAGGGAAAATGTTGGATGTTTCCACTGCTGGGATTGTGGTGAAAGCAATAGTCCACACAGCCATCATGTTTGGTGTGAAGGTTTTTTTTAGTAAATATTAGAGTTGCATGACAATGAAAAACTCCTGAAAGGCATAAAATAGTTCATAGAATTCATATCTTGCAGAATCCATACTGAGGTTAATCCAAGATGTTCTGGGAGCACAAAACTAAAACAATGGCATTTGAGAAAATTAGATATACCTACATCTGTCTACATCTATACATATCTATCTATACCTATTTATCTAAATTCAAACTGCAAACTATATATATATATATATATATATATATATATATATATATATATATATATATATATATAATTAACAACAATTAAATATTCATCATTTAAATGGTATTTTCTATTGTCTATTAGACATTTAATATTAACTTATGAAAATAGTGCTAGAAAATGAATAAGATCTTAGCAATTTCTTGTAAAGTGAAGTTGAAAGATTTAGATGAATCTTGGGTTTAACTATTGATAAAAAAATTGTCACACATTTTCATGCCACTACCAAAACATACAGTTTTAGTCCATAGGCGGAGGCTTATTTGGCCTCATGGTCAGCAGTGAGGTTGTCATATTAATGTTTATTTATTTTCACTACCAACAAAGCACAAAGAGTGTGTTGTGTGTGTACCTTTTAATGAGGTTGTTTTTGTCTGCAGCCGTGCCACGACGCTCTTTTAGTCTTAATGTCAAGTGAAAGTGTTGCTGGTTGAAGATGAGAGCCAGTCCTCGTCGCGTGTGGTTCATCTTGTACTCCGGAAGCAAATCTTAATTGACCACACAAACATATCAAACGTAAATGTGCAGTAAGAACACATTCATACTGCACCTTAAACGCTACCACTGCTTTTATATCACTAAGAATTGTGTTTCTAGACAAACAGATGACTTTATTTCATTTGTGTGGTGGAACCTGTGCTTAGCTGCTTAGGGGAATTGTAAGAAAACAAAACCTCATACAGAGAATCTATTGCTCTTATTTAAAACACGTATTTCGGGAGCTGGTAGTGACTGGATTCAGCTACATTCTCTGGTGTATTGTATGGGAAAAGTGAGTTCCAGTGAATTAGCTCTGTGCCTGTAATTACACTGTACATGCCATTTGCTTTTAAACTGTGTAACAAGCATTTACTTGTTTATTTCTGTTACTGTTTGTAACGTTGAAACTGGATACATGAACGTATAAAAGAGGAAACCGCTTTCCAATTTGTCAATGTCTTAATCATGGATACCACCATCACTTTCTAAACCCACAGCTAAAAACATCTGAGTATTCACAAAAAGAAAAAAGTAAAAAATTGCCCTTTAACTTCCAGATCTTTCTATTAAATTCCTCCAGTAGCGAAAACACTGCTTCATTGATGGTGTTAAAGCACAGATGACAGCACAGTCCTAACCTCTGACTCATCTTTAAACAAGCCTACCACTTAGACCACTTAAATTGAGAAAATATAACAAAATAAAACAACACAAGAAAAGAGCTATATACAAAGAACAGGGAACAGGGTTGCCAGTTACCTGTGGCATTCTTCTTGCTTGCCATTGTAGAGGAATATTCGCCTGAACTCCAGTAACTGAGAAGAAGGACTGATCCTACGTACAACAGGAAGGAGTTTTTAGATCCCAGACTAACCTTACGTCATACCAAACCACTGACAGCTCACGTATGTACTTACTCCAGGCATGTGGCTCCACCTTCTGTGAAGAACAGAACTGACTCCTGTAAGCCAGCTATAGATCGCTGGAGAACTGCTGGATAAATTTCTTTAAGGTGACTTATACACACTAAGGGCTGAACATGATGGAAAGCTCATTTAAGCTGTTTCTGTACAAATATATAGTAAAACTGTGCCAGCAATACTGTGTTCCAGGCCCAACATTTAGAGAACCCACCAGACGTACACACAGTTAAGAGTTTAACAATGAAAATATTTTAGGTACATATTTAAGTCTGTGTTGTGCTGATATGAGTAGATCCTGTGCAAAAAAAACGCCTTTAAATCTGAGATCTCCTCTTTCTCTTCAACATTACAGCAAGACGCTGTTCACTCATATACCTTTGTTATCTGAATTTGTATACCTCCCGTCAGGCCGGAGGTTCAGAGCATGGGCTGGTAGAACTAAACGTAGTAAAGTGTTCTTTGTTTCCACAGCCATCCGCTTGCTGAGCTGAAGTAAACAAGCATCTGTACATTGTATATAATTTATTGCTATGGTCTGTTAAGTGGAGGGGGGGTGTTGTTAACTATGTAAATATTGTGTGTACTGCCCAGTCATATATGCTGCAAAGCACCATAGGGAGCGAAATATTAAATTCTTAATATTCATCAAAAAAATGTTTCATAAGGTCAGTATAAATAAAACACATTATAATTTACAGGTATGTTTTTGACCATTATAAGGATTCGCTGTTCTTTCTGTACTCAAAAATGTCTTCATTCTCCAGTCTAGGTCTGATAAAGCCTAGACAAATCCACTCCAATCACTCCAATTCAAAGAAGAGTTGGGTTACTTAAAGCCCAGGAGTCCCAGACTTTACCTCCACAATATTTGGTTGTAGGGTTTAAATTAAACAGGCGAGATACAGGCAGTTTGGTTCATCACTTTCTGAGGATGGCCTCAGACATTATTTGTGAAGGGGGCATGGCTGGCAAGGCAAACAGACAAAAAAACAGGTCAACTGGTTTTTAATTAACGACTAAAGGAACAGAACTGTGACACACACTGCTGGTTTTATGTGGTAGTACAATTAATCTAGTTTACTGTTTAAACCAATGGAATTACAGCCAGTTACATGCCCTAGACACCACAGTACATCAACCACAGTAGTGTTTCACTGGTAGAGCTCATCTATGTCACAAAACAGTGCATGCAACAGCTACTGACAAAGTTAAAAAAAACATGCACGCATGTTATACATTGTCCTGTTACAATAGACTAGTGGCACTGGCATTTTTAATGTACACTGATTATATTGTCCGGTAACAGCCCGTGTTTATGTGTCAAACACTGCATCACCTTTAACAGCAACAGCAACTTTATCATTCACTACTAAAAAGAGTGCAGAGAACAGTAGGGTTTATTTAAGTTTCATACAGATGGGCACACTGAATACTACAGAGGATGGGCACACTGAATACTACAGAGGTTGGGCACACTGAATACTACAGAGGTTGGGCACACTGAATACTACAGAGGTTGCAGAAGGTTTATGGTTCAGTGAATCCTGTTATTTATGGCAGGAGCCAGGGAGGCTTCCCAAACCCAAGGGATAACGAACTGGCCAGACGGATCACATGGGCCAGATGGAAAATGGAGGCAGGCCTATAAGACAAGAATGTCTATACCGTGGTATCCCTAAGATTAAAGCTTATACTCTGAACTAATCTCCCTCTTTATTTTGACGGCAAGAAAAGAAGTTACAACAACCCAAAAAATGGTCAAATCGAGCCCAATGTCTCAATATTTTGTGTGGCCATCTTTGTTTTATAGCCCTGTCTTAACTCTCTTGGTCACAAAGTTCACTAGAGACAACATCACGGAGCTGGTCGATGTTAGAGAGAGAGAGAAAGAGATCTATATTAGATTTGTATGCCATGATACTGTATGACATGATCAGACTCTCAACTTTAGTTCTGTATTTGATTGTTTTATGAAACTAACTCTATAAGAAATTTAAACACTAGCCAAAGTAGTGCAAATGTGAACAGCACTTGTAGTGCTGTTTTAGAGAACCTCAGTTCAGCAAAAGAGATGAATACAGCGTAAACACAGCTTAGCTGCCATGCTCTGCTTCAACTCTCCATCTCCTCTAATTATTCCAATGATTTTTTGTAACAATTTTGGCTTCCAACTGGAGTCAAATCGGATTTGTCTTCTAAAACGTCTATCCACACTGTTATTTACAGGTGTTTAAACTGAATCTGTGTGACCAGACATCACCAAGCACTGATGGCTGTGGCTATGACATAGGCATCAGTAACTACGTGGCAAATCCCAGCACTTCCCTCATTCTGGATTTGACGTTGCTGCTGTTTGTCATGCTGACCAAAAACACACTTTGAAATCGGAGTTGAATGGCCAGATCTTCCAGACTGAGACACATCTGTAAAAATCTAATTGGAATCACATTTCAAATCATCTCCACATGTGGTTTGGATTTGATTCTTTTTGTCCATTTTTTTTGCTGTCCAGACTTAAAAAATTTATATGGATATGCTAAAAAATTGAACTTGGACTGGCAGTCATGCAGAGTGGTTAGACATGAAACATGGCAGTCTCGAGAAACATACTGAGTGAAAAGTCTCTTTATGATGCTGGTGATAGGAACCAGTCCAAGGCATTTTGGAGCGCTACCCCACTGCAGAGCAGAGATCCAACCACCATTTGCCTTACCTGCCCCAGCTAATCTTGCAGACCTAATAAAAAGTTATTATCTAATATAGCTACAAACACACTGTCTGAGAAAAAAAATCTTTAACACTATTTATTTTCTAGAATTTTCACTTTTTTATCCATTATAAAAATGTAAGTAATTAGAATCACTTATTTCAGATAGTAGATACAATTGCTGAGTCCATCCCCACCACTGCAGAGAAAGAAGAGTCTACAAGTTTACCAACAATGGATTTCACATAAAACCACTCTGGCTGACTGATTACTTCTCAAAAAGATTTAATTATGCAGAAAACAGAAACATATGGTAGAGCCATGTTTATTGATTGCCCAGATTTTAAAAACCAAACCATGCACCCAATTTGTTATGCATTGTTCTCAAAATCTGGGCATTGGTAAAATCTGATTTATATATATATATATATATATATATATATATATATATATATATATATATATATATATATGAGAACAATGCATCAGTAGTACAGGCTTAATGACTTTCTTATTTAGAAATGTGTCGGATAATTTTAGATTTAAGTTGGAAGTTTGATGAGGCACTTGAGTTTGTTTTTTTATTTGGTTCTTTTATTAAATGAATAAATGAAGAAACGTACACATTAGTAAAAGTAACAAAAATATGAAAATATCTCGTCTGTGTGATGGTACTGTTTTAGAGAACATCAGGTCAGCATAAGTAATGAGCACATAGTAAACACATCTTAGCTGCCGCACTGTGTGTACTTTTTTTAACAATTTCTGCTTAATAAAATCAAAAGCTATCTTCAGAATGCAGTTGTTTCTCAAATCAGATCTGAGATCACTGTCCACACTGTTATTTACAAATGATCAGACTGAATTTGTGTGTCCAGATATCAACCCTGGTCTTAAGAGGCCCAGAGCCCTGCACAGTTTTATAGTTTCCTTGCTTTATGTTGACCTAGTAATGGGTTGCTAACGAGCTGATTTGTTGGATCAGGTATGTTGAAAGACCAGGACCTTCAGGACCAGAGCTGAGAAACATTGTGATACGTAACTACTGAAAATGTAGGGGGGGCAGAATCAGTGAAATTTCACTTACAACATAATCCTCTAGACATATTTATTAATAAATAACTCAGGAAACAAGATCCTGTTTCTGTAACATTTTAGGTTCATAGAATAAAAAAAATGTTAAACATAAAATTGTCTGCTAAAGCTTTTACAGAACCACTTTGAAACACTCATAAGATATAAATAAAGTCAGAAAAAACTCAGAACACCCTTCAAGTACTCAACTGTTTCCCAGTCTCAGTACAGGGTCCACAGTTTCAGTGGAACTGATTCAAGTGTGAAGATCTTAAAGATAAGCTTGTGTGTCAGATCTGTTGTGTTACATGGTGTGAAACACTGAAATGACTCACAGACCACCAAGTCAATCAAGCGTTCACAACTGCTCAGACAAGACAGATCCAAAGTCATGGCTCAACCCCTTTGGATTTGTGTGCCTGTTAATCATCTTTGCTCTTCTTCTCCACCTCTCTCAGCCGTCTCTCCAGCACCTTGACTTTCGTCTCCAGGTGGGAGGTGGTGTCTCCCCCGAAAGGTGACGGTCCGATGCCTAACAGGACGCAGGCAAGCACCAGGCCAGCTAGTCTCATGGCTGTGGTTTCCGCGCTGACTCCAGTATCACTCAGAATGAAGCCAAACCCAGCAATGGCGGAGGCGATCTTCAGTAGCCACAGAGTGCGCCTCACAATCCCAGCAACCAAGCGCACTGCCAAGGACAAAATCCAGTAGCCAACCGCTGCCAGCAGAGCCCACTTAGTGACAAACACCACACCTTCAGGGGTGACATGCTTCACAGGTAGATTGGCTTGATAAAAAGAAAAAAAGCATTAGCATCAGTTTTCAGAACCACGATTTCACTGTTTCAGTAACAGGCACTAGTTCAGCACTCAGTTTTAAAGTACACTCTAAAACTGCAGGGTTGTTTTTTTCCTGGCCAAATGGTTTGGCTTGTAGTGATACACCACTTTGGGCTCTAGAGTCAACTCCAACTCATGACTCCTGCTGCTGGAAACCTAAATGTAGTTTACCTGTTTTTCAAATGTTACAGATCATAGTGATATTATACATTTGTAATCATTCCAACATAGAAATTCAAGTTCTAATAGTTCCAAGCTGGGGGCACCTGTTAAGTGTTGACCCAAAACGTCCTTTAGGTCAATCATGATGGGAAAAAACTGTTAATGGAGTAAACAGTCAACTAAACTCTTAGTCATTTCGCTTTTAAATCCCAGACGTCAGGTCCTCATTACTAACATTCGGTTGGGTTATTTCCACGGTGCTGTGGTTTTGGGTAGTCTAACCGCTGGTCTGGTGACTGTGTCACGATAACAATCCAGCCAGTTGATTTAAAAGCAAACCTGATTAGATTAGACTTTACGTTACATCTGTTCTTAATGTAGGATAATTTTTTGGGATAAGGCATTATCTTTCCCATTAAGTGAAATCTTGAATTCTCTTTATAGGGTATCTAAATATCTGTGGCAAACTGAGATGAAAGTAAAAATTAATTTAAAAATGTATTTTAATTTAACAGCTCAACAGAACCCATCTAGACTAATATGTGGGTGATTTTAAATAGGAAAATGAAAAATCTCAGTAACTTAAGCCCACAGAGTACTTAAAAACATACTGGTGCACATAAAAGGGTAACTTACATGAAGCCTGTTGGGTCATTTACAACCTTGCAATGCTAGTCCGTGTTTAACCCAGAGTGTGTTCTCGTACATAGGGAGCCCATGCTGAGTTATGGAACTGATCAAAGTTTTAGTTTTTAACCCAGTTTTATTTGTCTTTAGTAGCTGCCTTACTTCCATCATACTACTACTACTACTACTACTATAATAATAATAATAATAATAATAATAATAATAATAATAATAATAATAAATTACAATAACAACAATAATAATAATAATAATAATATTAAAAAGATTCACCGTCCATTCCAGCTCTCCCCAGCATTTCTGCTCCATATGTAGCCACTACGTTCAGCCCATTAGCTACAGCCTCTGAGGTCAATGTTGTGACCTGCTTCATAGCCTGTTAAGAGACATTAAGATAACACATTTGAATTCAGTTTTGTACAGGGCCCCTAAGATGACACTGTGATTGGTTTTAGTAAGTTACTATACTGTGGTCACAACTTACTGCAAGACAACCTAATACCATCACAAGTTACTATATTTTGTGGTAACAAGTTCCTACAGGGCTTTACCACAATCTAACACAGCCACATGCTATTATATTGAAGCCAGAAGTTTCTTTACTGTGTTACCACAATCTAATACTGCCACAAGTTATCATATTGAAGCCAGATGTTACTATGATGAGGCTAAAGTTACTATATTGTAGGTACTATATTGTGGTGGTCACAAGTTACTATGATGACGCTAAAGTCACTATACTGTGGTGGTCACAAGTTACTATGATGAGGCCAAAGTCACTATACTGTGGTGGTCACAAGTTACTATGATGCGGCCAGAGGTACTACACTGTGGTGGTCACAAGTTACTACGATGAGGCCAAAGTCACTATACTGTGGTGGTCACAAGTTACTACGATGACGCTAAAGTCACTATACTGTGGTGGTCACAAGTTACTACGATGAGGCCAAAGTCACTATACTGTGCTGGTCACAAGTTACTATGATGAGGCCAAAGTCACTATACTGTGGTGGTCACAAGTTACTACGATGAGGCTAAAGTCACTATACTGTGGTGGTCACAAGTTACTACGATGAGGCCAAAGTCACTTTACTGTGGTGGTCACAAGTTACTACGATGAGGCCAAAGTCACTATACTGTGGTGGTCACAAGTTACTACGATGACGCTAAAGTCACTATACTGTGGTGGTCACAAGTTACTACGATGAGGCCAAAGTCACTATACTGTGGTGGTCACAAGTTACTACGATGAGGCCAAAGTCACTTTACTGTGGTGGTCACAAGTTACTACGATGAGGCCAAAGTCACTATACTGTGGTGGTCACAAGTTACTATGATGAGGCCAAAGTCACTAAACTGTGGTGGCCACAAGTTACTATGATGAGGCCAAAGGTACTATACTGTGACGGTCAAAGGTTACTATGATGAGGCCAAAGTCACTATACTGTGGTGGTCACAAGTTACTATGATGAGGCCAAAGGTACTATACTGTGATGGTCACAAGTTACTACGATGAGTCCAAAGGTACTATACTGTGATGGTCAAAGGTTACTATGATGAGGCCAAAGTCACTATACTGTGGTGGGTACAAGTTACTATGATGCGGCCAGAGGTACTACACTGTGGTGGTCACAAGTTACTATGATGAGGCCAAAGTCACTATACTGTGGTGGGTACAAGTTACTATGATGAGGCCAAAGTCACTATACTGTGGTGGTCACAAGTTACTATGATGAGGCCAAAGTCACTATACTGTGGTGGTCACAAGTTACTATGATGAGGCCAAAGTCACTATACTGTGGTGGGTACAAGTTACTATGATGCGTCCAGAGGTACTACACTGTGGTGGTCACAAGTTACTATGATGAGGCCAGAGTTACTATATTGCATTACCACAATCTAATACTGACACAAGTTACTATACTAAAGTCACAAGTTAAGATAAACTATTCTAATTATACTAATTGTGGACGCTGTATATTAATTTGTGATCATGGCATTAAAACACTCACCATGTCTTCTCTTCACGAGCTCCGTAACTTGACCAAAACATGAACAAACTTTATACTAACCTTTATTCCTGACTCCACTCGCTGCCGCCCGAACACAGAGACCAGAAAACCGTGTCCATCCTCACACAATCCTGTAAAAGCAGAATTTAAAGTCTGCCACGCTGTCGAGTCTCTCGGCTGCTTTTCGGACTCATGGGCACATGTGGGCACCGACAAAATCATCAGCGTCACCACGAATAACCGCAGCATGTTTAAACACGAGCTGCTTAAACCGCTGACTTACAAACGAACAAGCGGTTTATTCGTTCTTCGCTGAGGGGAGAACGGCTTTGCAGACAGTTTCTGCCAGGAGAGGAAACCAGGAACTCGGAGAAAGCATGGAAAACGGGCGGGTGAGGCGGGGTCAGTGTGGAGCTCGGGGCAGCGCTGGAGCTCTGCTGCTCAGTGAGGGTCTATACACACACACTACAGTGAGAGATGAGGGTCACAGCTGCAGGCGCGCGAGCTCCCAGTCATGATCGGACACACTTAAAAGCCCCATTGTGTTAAAGTATTACCAGTGTCCAGGTCACGTGACAAAACTACTCGTTACATCATATAAAAGTTGGGTACTTCTGGTGAAGTTCTGGTGTTTGGCCGCTAGAGGGAGCCCCCCCCCCAGTCAGTGAGTCAGAACTGAACCTCAGCGTTAAGATCATCTTAACTGGAGGAGAGACAGTGTTAACTGTGATGCTCACACTTTGATCTTATACAGAAATATATGTTATAGTCACTGAAGCTGTTCCTACAGATATACTTATACTTTAGAAAATACAGAATTAACTTTTGACAATCCTAATAAAGTTTCAATTAATGGAATTAACATAAGCAAATAACTATTTATTAATAGTTTTGTTTGAGATTTGTATATACATGCGGTATTATCTCAGTGAGCAACCAAAATTGTGACTGAGTGGTATATATAGTATTTATTTATTTATTTAAAAAATAAATGTATTCATTTATTTTTTCAGTGTAACATAATGTGCAATATTTTTCCATTACCCCTTTGCAATTAAGAAGCAAGATGCAATTATTTATTTGTAAATACGAAGAGTTCTTGACTCTTTATTGTTTATATTGTATATACTGGAACTGTTTTATTTATGTTTTTTTATTTATTTTTTTTTTGTACTGAGTGCTGTAACATGATGAATTTCCCCACTGTGAGACTAATAAAGGATTATCTTTTCTTATTATCTTATCTTTATTCCATTCAAGCTTGGAGGAAAAAATCTTGGGAGGAACCAAGGGGACGCCTGTCCTCCTCTGGACAAACATTATTTAAAGTTTATTAAGCCAAGTTCAGAGTAAAAGCTGAGAGGATGTGTGTTTGAAGTCTGGATGGTAAAAGCTTTAGAAACTGTACAGTTAGAGTCTCTGAAAAAAAGTTGGAGTCAACTGAAACAGTCCCATCATATCATATTAAGCATTGGTGCATTTGGTATATTATTTTATGCAGTAAAAAAAGCATAAGTGTTTTAACTTAATCTGTTCATTCTCCTTGATCAATATTTTATCAATAAAATGCAATTTGCAAAATCTCCACTTACAACTTTAAAGTGGAGTTTTACAATTTTACAAAGTTTAAAGTGGACTTTTACAATTATGTCTCCTCAAGCCAACATATATATATATTGAAAAAGAACAGCTAAATTAATGAAGCTTCTGAGTAAATGTAATTTTGTTGAAAGATGTTTCTCATGAGCTCACACAAGAGACGATGACTTCCTGTCAGTGAAAGCATTTTTCTTTAAAAAAATATTATTGTTTTTATTTTTCCTCTTTACATACGTATTCTGTCCTTGGTTTTTTATCCAGGCCCGGAGTGGCTAATCGGGAGATTCGGGAGGATTCCCGATGGTCCGGCTAATGTCAGTCTCGACTTTGGGCCGGTTGGAAGAAAATTTTTTTTAACATTTTACATTCACTTATCTAATCTTCTTTTAACATTTATCCTCCAGTCTACTATGTATTCATGCTCTATTCATCTGTCAGAACAGCCCCCCACAGCAGTTAGACGTAGAGAATAGATGTGACATACGTTAAATTGTGTTAATGTTAATGTACACACAGAAGGAAATTCTCATATCTATAAATAATGTTATAAATAAAGTTGAGAAACAGGGCACTGCTTAGGAGGCTTTTGATGCTGTAAGTAGCTACTATGCGTGTAGTGAAGCTGCTTAAGAGTTTAGTGTAAATCTAATAATATAGCTTCTCTCTGTTGTGAAGTAAAAAAAAATTTAATTCCAAATTATTTTAATTTCAGTTTATTAGTTATGTACATTGTATCATGTATTATGTATCACATTTTTCACATTTTAAATCTTTATCTGATTTAACTAAACTAAACATGTTTAACTAAAGTGCTTTCTGTTAACTTACCAACATATACCTGAACTTATACCCAATACAAAGTCGCTGTAAGAGCTAGCTGCTGTTTCATTTATTCAAATTCCTCCTCCATGGAAAAAGTGGACCGGATTTGGGCATAAAACTCCCAGGCTGAAAAAGGGACCCACTCCGGCCCTGTATTTATCTTTTCATCTGGCAATAAAAACAAAACCTGTGATAGTTGCTCCATTTAAGAGTCATCACTGTGATGTTTTTGGGGAAACTGGGCTCAGACCAGCTTTTATATGTTTAAGCGTTTTGTGTAAATTTCCTGATGTTCACTCAGACTAATTATTTTAAAGTCAAATAAATTAATTTAAAAAGTTGATTTTATATAGAGCATACTGTTGTAACGTTACTGTGACACTCCCCAGCAAACGCATAACATTGTCACGACGTTGCACTTTACGTTGTCTGAACAATGTTATCACAACGTATTTGTGTTTGCAGGGACGCGTTATTTAGCCTTTACATAAACACAGTATTTATTTATTAATAGCGCGCTTATAAAAGGTCTCCATGTTATACACAAATGTAGCTTTGTTTATTTGTTTACGTAATTATTAGTAACGAGAACTCTTGTTAACTTCTTGTTGCTGTTGTTGTTTTGCAGGTGCAGTTACAGGGTTTGACCAGCAGATGTCGCCGTTTCATGTGTGGATCCAAAAAGCCCAGAGCCACCGTGACAAAATGTTTCCGGGAAGGCAGTCACGTGGTTTTGTGAGGAGGGTGGGTGGGGTTGCTGGTTTGGGGTGCTCTCGCGAGCCAAGATTCACACTAAAGTTCTGTCCAGTTCCCCCCAAAGCCCTTTAATAGTACAGCAAAGTTGTGTTCAGTTTTGTAAATGTTAAAGGGTTTTGTGACTTTTGGGGCTAAACACACATTTTCTGATGAGCTAATCTTAATAACTCTTTAAGAGTTTTGTTTTGGAATTGTTCTAGATATACCATTTTCAATCACGTTCTATATATAAAGCCATACATAACATATGTTATCCATTAGTCTAAAGAATCATTTCACCATTTAAGTATGAAATGGTTCTATATATAACTATTGGTTCTAAATAGAGTCACTCCCTTTACTAAAGATTCTTGATTTTTTTAATGTAGAGCCACCCAGATCCTAAAAAGAACAACAGAGCTCATACCACCTGTTTGAAAAGAGCGGCACTGCTACCTGCATCTTTTAGGATAGGTTTAAGACCTTTAGGCCCCAGCTTTTCTTACTGAATGGCTATCCGCTTATGTTCCATAAACACAAGATCTTAGTTGTACGGATACTGACAATCTGTAAACACCTTAATATATAAAAATTGTGGTGAAACTCAGGAACTCACTTCCACAATTAACACAATGAAATACGTTGAGCATTTGTGCTTAGATATTGTTCATTTAAATCAAGAAGAACTAGAAGAATTTCTGTACAATTTCTTGATCACCTTTCTAAATGGAAGTTGAATTTAAAGAACAGTACATTTCTATCTAGCTTAAATAGCTTAAAAAAAGCTGGGTCGTACCAAGCAGAAATCCATTTGTCAATAAAATGTCATTGGACACATTAGCTTTGTCTATCCAGAACAGTCAAAAAATCAATCAGGAAGCAAACAATGTACATGTGCTACCAAACATGCAGCCTAAATGCCAGTGATTGACATGATAAACTAATCTGACATTACTGTTATCAATACTGTCAGTACCCTTTAATATGTCTGAGAGTAATCAGGTTATCAGAGTATAATTCTTGTCTAGGGAAATTTGTGATTTCTTTATACAGAGAAATTTGTAATACAGGAAAATTTATATATATACATGTGCATGTGCACCAGTAGACGGAACATGTCAGCAGCGTGGCATGACAAGCAGCAGTGGAAGGCTCATGGCAAAATCTGTACTCATGTACTCAATCTGTAATCTTGGTAAAATTAGCATGATTTTCTGTGAAATTGTGAAATTATTGAGGGAGCAGGAGGAACCACTGGACTCTCGACATAATGATAGCCTTAAGCTTTAATTTAGCCTTTAGCTTTCAGAGTCCTGCCTGAGGTGCAACTCCATCTGTGAGCTGTATCACTAAGCAGTGAGGTCTTGTGGCTACTGTGCGTCAACCAAGTTGGAAAAAACACTGAACATGGCTGTTGTTGACAACAAAAAAATTTTGATGTGAGACAGGAAGGCTGACGTGCATGCCATAGGTTTATATATATATATATATATATATATATATATATATATATATATATATATATATATATATATATATATATATAGCTTTTAAGCAGCGATTACAAAAAACCCAACAAGTAAATGCCATTCAGTTACCAAAAGGATGTTACCAAAAGGAAATACTTTATAAATGTAATTCTATAAATTTCAGGATTTATAGGTTAGTTAGGTTAGAGTTAGTATCAGTATCACTACTCTACATTGGACTGTATTAATAGAGCAGGTATCGTTATCAGGAGGGTATCAGGGCACCCATAACTGGTACACTGACAAACAGAAATAGTTTTGAGTATTTACAGTTTAGTGCTTTTTTACATTTAACTAAAAATACAATACTTTTTGCCTAAGTGGGGTAGGATCTATGTTAGCATATCACTTCCAATTGTCACCTTCTCTGAACAAACATATCAGTATTTATGTAGAAAAAAGGAAAGGTGCTTCAGAAGACCTCCAGGGGATATCTGAGAGAGAGTGAGAGAGAGAGAGAGAGAGAGAGAGAGAGAGAGAGAGAATCAGGGAAATGAAGTGCACGCTTATGTTGATTGTGTTATTTCAATATAGAGAAAGTCACTGCTTTTACCATTTACTTAAGATACTATAAGATATCCAAAGACGTTACCATTGGAGGACATACAGTGCAGGCCAGATTTGACTTCAAATGCTTAAATACGCAATTAAATCCTGCTGTTACAATCATTATATTGTTTATCAGTTGTATTGTATAAGCAATTTATACAGGCTTTACTGGCTACAATCTCAAGACTGCCAAGTTAAATCCCTGGAAACCGTCCTAATCAATAAAAGATGGTCTGTCTCACCGGTTGTGTTGCCCTGTACTGCAGCAGTCTATGAATCACGGCATTGTACGGCCACTGTAGTGCTTACTGCCCATGTCCACTCCACACAGGGAGCAGGCACGTAGTATCTCATAATCTTTGTACTGTGGATTAGAGGAGAGAAGATTTCATGAGCAGCTAATGCAGCTATGCCAAAATGTGTGGAACACCAATTCAACAGTGCCAGACAAGAATCTGACCTGACACAAAATTCACTACACAGCAAATACTCTGTCCTGAACAGACAAGTGGAGATGAAAAGCTTACTGGATCATCTCCATGGCAACTTCCAGTGAGTGCACTTTCACAGTGCCGCCTTTCATGTGCAGGAACTTCACGACATCTCTGTGGCTGGTGTGTTTAAAAAAGAGTCCGATGATACTTAGAATCCAGCAAAGTTCTTTTCTCTATTTTGCTTTATAAATCACTATAAACCAGCCAATCAGAGCAGAGCTCATCAGATTATTCACAATCTCACCAAAAAAGGGAAAACTGCTCGTTTCATTCTAGGGTCAAATCACAGGGCGTAAATGGGTGTGTAAAACCACGTCAGGATATTTTTCACCCTGACCAAAGTCACATACCTTCTATGTAGATCAGAGAACAATCCAAAATGCTGAATAAATACATTGTAAGCCACATTTAATTGTTTTCTTTCTCTCTCCTGAAATCTGTGTCTTGCTGAGAGACCCATGTTTCCGTCTGAGCGACTCTGCCAAGAATTTTGTTTTTCTCCTTCATCTTTCTGACGATGGAGTCATGAATGTTAGATTAGATAGGCCTGCAGATCCTGTGGAGAAGTCTTTCGCTTTCTCGTGGATAGTATTACAGTGTGCTTTTGGAAGATTCTGGCAAAACTCAGCTCTTCTGAGAAGAGTCCCTGTCGTATAGAAAACCTGCTCTCAAAACTAATAATAAAGCAAAGCAATGGCCTTCAGAAATTTCTTTAAAGCTCAGTTGCTTTAAATTTTGGACCATCTGTAGTAAACGCTCAGGCCACTTTTCTTCCCTTTTTTTATTCACACCTTCATTTCATTTCACTCCCTGCCTACTTCTTAAGCTTTTAATGACCACAATAAGAAAATATGGAAGCACTGAAATCCTTGGACTTAGTACAAGTGTTGCTATACAATGATACACTCACCCCTCCTCTAGTGTCCTCAACCAAATCCAGCACAGGAGGCAATGTGACTACAAGTATGTGTTGCACCACTGCACAACAACAAGTGATTTCACTAATGAGCTGAGAGCTTGACAGAGTAATGGCCACCAGTCAAAACACTGCGGTAGTGCCAAGACCCACGATTATACTTAAGACTGCAACTAATTAAAAAATTACGCACCATGTTAAATAACACAAGGGCAACTTTGTCTTTATCTCTCTCATAGTTGACTGTGACTGCTTTCACATCCCAGGACACAGAACTGATGGCCAATTCCAGAGGGATGTTATCAAACTTGTCCTTCAGCTGAGAGGAAGATCATTTACTGGTCAGCAGGTACTGTGCAGAACCACTGTTGTGTATTAAAAGTGTTCAGAAAAATAGTTTGTTAGGTTCTTCAGGAACAACTATGCCATGTGGAAGCCCTCTGCTGCGGAAGAACCAAGAGCACTCTCATTCTACAGCCCGGGACAACTGACGAGCTTAATACAGAGCACTTTAATACAAACTCTGTTATGGACTGAGACACATGACCATTAGTACAGTCTACTCATATATCCCTTTTACAGATTTGAACGTCCCACGCTATAACTGCACTTCTCAAGTTGAACTTGTTATTTGGGATGTATTCTCAATGATGAAGGAGGGAAAGTTCCAGTTAAAGCAAACTATATCCTCTAATAATGAAAATGACATTCATCCCAACAGAGAAGCTCAAAACCTATTCTTGCCTCTGGGGTTTGGTTCTGACTCCAGCCAGGCTTTAGGGATTTATCCAGCCAGCCAAAAAACAGGGGTCTCGAACCACAAGATCTCTAATAAGAATGTGTTTAAGGGTCAGATCTACCTCCATCAGTCTTTCCATCACTGAGTTTGTAATGTACTTTTAATTTTAAATAAGTCACACTTATTTAAGGATGCAAGACTATGCCTTTGAAACTGTACCTTCTAATAAGTGTCTTAAAATACAAATGCAAAAATTACAAACGTTTTAATTAATTAATTACTTGATTATTTTTGTATTTATTGTTAAATGCAGTATAAACAAGAATATGCAATTTGTTAAATATATTTTGTGAATGTAAACTGTGTTTAACTACATTTTTTAACCGTTTGAGAACTGAGGACTTTCACACAGCGGGTAAAGGTTTCCTCAGCAAATCCAATGTTTTGGTTATTTGCAGTTCCTAGTTTCTGTTTACTGTGATCTATATTCTATAGTCTGAGCAGATCAGGCTACTAAACTGATCCATGTGTTCAAAAGAACAATGTCTTAGGTAGCACCAGAGGTGTCAAGTAACAAAGTACAAATACTTTGTTACCTTACATAAGTAAAAATGTTGGTTATTTATACTTTACTGGAGTAATTATTATTTAGCTGACTTTTTACTTCTACTCCTTACATTTACACTCTATTATCAGTACTTTCTACTCCTTACATTTACACTACATTATCAGTACTTTCTACTCCTTACATTTACACTCCATTATCAGTACTTTCTACTCCTTACATTTACACCCCATTATCTGTATTTTCTACTCCTTACATTTACACTCCATTATTTTGTACTTTCTACTCCTTACATTTACACACCATTATCAGTACTTTCTACTCCTTACATTTACACTCCATTATCAGTACTTTCTACTCCTTACATTTACACTCCATTATCTGTACTTTCTACTCCTTACACTTACACTCCATTATCTGTACTTTCTACTCCTTACATTTACACTACATTATCAGTACTTTCTACTCCTTACATTTACACTCCATTATCTGTATTTTCTACTCCTTACATTTACACTCCATTTTCAGTACTTTCTACTCCTTACATTTACACTCCATTATCTGTACTTTCTACTCCTTACACTTACACTCCATTATCTGTACTTTCTACTCCTTACATTTACACTACATTATCAGTACTTTCTACTCCTTACATTTACACTACATTATCTGTATTTTCTACTCCTTACATTTACACTCCATTTTCAGTACTTTCTACTCCTTACATTTACACTCCATTATCAGTACTTTCTACTCCTTACATTTACACTACATTATCAGTACTTTCTACTCCTTACATTTACACTACATTATCTGTATTTTCTACTCCTTACATTTACACTCCATTTTCAGTACTTTCTACTCCTTACATTTACACTCCATTATCAGTACTTTCTACTCCTTACATTTACACTACATTATCAGTACTTTCTATTCCTTACATTTACACCCCATTATCTGTATTTTCTACTCCTTACATTTACACTCCATTATCAGTACTTTCTACTCCTTACATTTACACTCCATTATCTGTACTTTCTACTCCTTACATTTACACTCCATTATCTGTACTTTCTACTCCTTACATTTACACTACATTATCAGTACTTTCTATTCCTTACATTTACACCCCATTATCTGTATTTTCTACTCCTTACATTTACACTCTATTATCAGTACTTTCTACTCCTTACATTTACACACCATTATCTGTACTTTCTACTCCTTACATTTACACTCCATTATCAGTACTTTCTACTCCTTACATTTACACTCCATTATCAGTACTTTCTACTCCTTACATTTACACTCCATTTTCAGTACTTTCTACTCCTTACATTTACACTCCATTATCAGTACTTTCTACTACTTACATTTACACTCCATTATCAGTACTTTCTACTCCTTACATTTACACTCCATTATCTGTACTTTCTACTCCTTACATTTACTCTCCATTATCAGTACTTTCTACTCCTTACATTTACACTCCATTATCAGTACTTTCTACTCCTTACATTATGACTTCTAGAAGAATGGGGTTTTTGGGGAGGTGGGCTAGTGCACTATAGACCCCTGTGGTGCAGCCTAAGCTTTTGTCCTTAATGGCATTTTTTTCCTTACATTACTTTTACTTTTATACTTTAAGTAGTTTTGAAAGCAGTACTTTTACACTTTTACAAGAGTAAAAAGCTTCAGATGATACTTCAACTTTTTTCACCATAGTATCTTCACTTTACCTGAGTAATGAATGTGAATACTTTTGACACCTTTGGGTAGCACGCTTATCCAGGTAAACAAGGCTTTTGAGTGTGCTGTAAGGAGGACAAGCTATTCAGCCACTTCTTCTGCTCACATTCTTTATTTAACTTTTCTTGCAGCCTCTTTGTCATATGTCTGTGTTTGGATAAGAGTATTATAATTATTGTTTGTCCAGAAATATCACCCCAGATGTTTATGAGGTTTGTTATCTCTTTATCTCACCACTGAAACCCTCCCTTACATAGTTGGCTGAGCAAAATTAGAATGAATATTGAGTTGGACTGCAGAAAAGGTTGCAAGTTCCGATCTGACTGTTCAGACTGAGCCGCAATGCCACATATAAAAATGCACAGATCTTTGGCTATGACCGCCAGCCCAAATCTGATTTTGGGCATCAGATTTTTGCAACTCATATCCAAACTACATTTGAAGATGGTTTGAAATGCAATTCTGATCATATTTTTACAGATGCAAATCTGATCTGATCATTTGTAAATGTGTTCAAGTGTATTTGCCTGCAGTCTAAATGCAGCCTTTGCCCCATATGACGGACTGGATTTGGGCCACTTTTACCTGCTTAAAGTGTTTTTTTTACAGTATCTTATGTATAGTCATGAAATGAGTGAGTGCAAACACCTGTACTCTGAGCGCAGCTCCACTTACCAACCAATCAGTAGCAGGAACGCTGGCCTCTGACTGCCTAAAAGTTTGCTGGGCCAAAACAGAAAGATCCATTGTCTTCGCTTCTTTGAATGAAGTGTTGGTCTATTCAGATAAATTAAAGGCAGTTCCTGACGAAATGACTAGAAACACTTTGATGTTGAGCTCCAGTCCTGTTTTTGGAGAAAGAAATGAGAAGTATTCTTTAGAAAGTGACTTTGGGTCTAGTTCATTTGCTACCTGCTTGAGATACGACTGGAACAGTCATAACTGCCATTAACCCTGTCCAATTCTGACTGATAATTAACTAGCTTAATTTCTTGGCTGATATGAAACGGTTTGACTGTCATAAGTTACTTTTTACTTTTATCCTTAGAGTCACATAGTCAAGTCAAGAAACGTTTCATTGGTAAGCAAGAAAATATCTTACCCAATTAAAGCTTGTAGTTTGTAATATGAGCTACAAATGATTTAATTTTGCAGTAGGTTTGTGGGTCTTAATGAAATTATAGCATGTTTAAGTTTTTACAATGTATTTTTTCACACAGCTATTTAAAAGTAGCATTTTTAACAACGGCTTAATGAAGCACAATACCATTCCACCCAGTTATGTTAGTAACATGTTTTAAAGCTAGAAAGTGTTGTAGATTGTAGAGTTGTGGCACTGCAAACTGCAGGTCCACTACATGCCCATTCACACTGTGAACCTCCTGCTGCTGTGATTCCACAGGATTGGCATGCAGACTGCTGGTTAATAGTGTTGGTCAGATTGAGTGTAACTGCCAGATTAGGGGGAGTCCTGATGCATGGGGGACAGTATTTGGGCTGGTTTATCCTTATTTTGGTTGGTTAAATTTGCAGCTAAATTCAAGTAGGCCTAACTCCTCCCCACATTCAATCAGTTATCAGAACTTGGATTGACAAACCTTTTACTCAGCCCAGCTGTGGATGATATGATTTTGCAGAAGAAAATTGATTTGTGTAACACTGGCTAGGCATCCAAGACCAGAAGTCTTGTCTTGTCCATGTCCTTTCTTCTATGTATTTGTGGGCATGTATTGTTATAAATACTGACTGAAATTGAGAAATCAAATAAGGGCAAACAAATTAAGATTTAAATGACTTTATTAACATATTTTTTATCAAAAACAAAAAACAAAACATACTATCTTGACAATAGATGGCCAAAAATGTCCATTCAATGACATTCAGTACATTAATAAATCGTCGCTGTCTAAAGAAAAACATGGGCCTTCATTGTTGTAGATTTTGACTTTTCTACATCACTTGAACTTAGCAGCTGCCAATTACATTGTGTGACAACTTCATGGTCCAAAATAGATAGAAAATATTCTGGTTCCATTGACTTACATTAAAAGTGAAGACTGTTTTGGTCCTCTCCTGTAAAGTTGGAATTGTGGAGATACACTGTCTTTGGGCAGTGACAAAATGTACTAACTCTACACTAGACTTTCAACATTCAAACAACACGTTGGAAATATCATACACATTATTTTCCCCCATGCAAACGTTCAATCGTACAATTAAAAAAAAAAAAACACAATCACAACATGTTCTTGGAAGCAATTCTCCTGGCTAGGCTTTAACAAATAGAGAATGTGTAATAAGTGGTTAATATTGAAGGTGCCATAGAATGGAAAACTGTAAGTACACTGGTGTAGCTGAATAAAGAGAGTTTGGTACATAGAACCTTTAAACACTGTTGTCTCCTCCTTCAAATGGCTACAAATTCCACATTTGAAAAAGAGGGCAGATTCCAAAATCTTAGACTGTTACGGACAGTCTGGACTGGAGATGTCGGCACTTTCTAATACACGGTGCATGGAATCAAATTGTCGGCGGTCGTAGTTGATGTAAATCTTTAAGCGAGGCTGGAGTTGGCTTCTTATTCTCCAGCTTCTTAATCAAATGTTCTGATCCACCTTTAATGCTACAGCTTGTACAGGTTGTAGCTGCAGCACCATTTAAGGTGGAATGGAAAGTTCCCGAAAAACAAGCTGGTGAACAGGAACCCAACTTCAGCTTCCACATCTTTAACAGGATCCTGGACAACATTAGACGCAGTTCCACCTTTATTAGCATCACAACTCCAACAGCTGACCTGTAAGTAGCAGCCATGCTGGGTGAGTTTGTCACTGTTTGCTGGTTGAAGCAGATCATGTTAAACTGAAAGTTTCTCAGTGAGTAACAACTTTAATTTACATTGTGTTGATGTTGAGATCCAAAGCGAGTAGCTAGTGTAGGTGACGATAGCACAGCTAACTGAAAAGTATGATGACCTGACTTGTTATAGGGGGCAGTCATAGCCTGAAGGTTGCGGTTCGATCCCTGTGACCAGCAGGACACGACTGAAGTGCCCTTAAGCAAGGCACCTAACCCCCAACTGCTCCCTGGGCGCCATGGATAGGGCTGCTCACTGCCCCCTAGTGTGTATGTCCACTAGTGTGTTTGTATATACCCACCCGTGCAGTGTTTCACAGAATAATTCTAAACTAACTATTTACATGGAAGTTTATTTGATTGCCTGTCAGTTTCTATTTTGATATGTAGCCTCTGTGTGATCATCGTGGCATCTCACTCTAAAGCAGCCAATCAGAGCAGAGCTCATAAGCTCATTAATGGGCAAACCAGCTCATTTCATTCTAGGACCAAATCATAGGATGTAAACAAGCATATAAAACCACATCTGGGCATTTCTCACTCCAACCAGTCACATACCGTCTATGTAGAACATCAGAGAACAATTTAAAAAGCTGAATAAACACATTCTATCTCATTTTACAGCTACACAGTTTTCATCACCCCTGAATGCAGCACACACACACACACACAAAAGAAATACAACAGAAACTAAGTGCATGTTCTGTCATACATGTTCAGGCAGAAAAGCCTAGTTCTCTGTTGCCATGAAACAGAAATCCTGGAAAAATTTCAGAAGGTTAAAGGCCACCAGCTGCAAGATCCACCGCAACACTGCTCTCACTGTCCATTCACAGAAACATGAAAAACAACAGGCCTGTCAGAACCAGAAACTCTCTTTACAGCTGAAAATGCTCTCTCACAACACCACTTTGCTCCTAACTGTATTGCAGCTTCCAACATTTAATACACATACTGTCCCTTATATAAAGTGTTATATTCACAAAGACTTGAAGCAACATATAATAAACTTGGACAAATGAGGATCTGTGGCATCTGTTGATTGAAGTCCAGTTTCCAGCGTTCTTCAATTCACAAGCTTTAACAGAGAGAGAGAAAAAAGGATGAATCCTGCCCTCAAGCACGCAGATTAGACAGCATCAAATAGGTGTAAATGGATATGGCAAATCTTTCTTCATCAAGTTTCTATTATATCTGTTTTTTAGTGTTCAAACACATCATGAAGCTCAATATATCAGGCTTTCAATTTCTGCTGTTCCTAATTAGACGTGCGGTCGCAGCCAACACTCTGCGGTCGTAATATTCGATAAAGAACAGCTGGAAAAAATCAAGGCAGCCGCTCTCTCTCTCTCTCTCTCTCTCTTACACACACACATACATAAATGCACACACTCGAGGAACAATTGGAGTCGAGGCACTTTTGTAAACTAAACCAGTCGCGACTAAACATTTGTTTTTCGCTCTCAGTGCTGACGACGTTTAACCCATTAGGGCTACATCCTGGGTTTTCCAGTTTCAGGTGTCTGTAAAGAGACAGCCGGTACTGTATTGGTTGATCTTTCAAGAGTTCATGCAAGCAAACGAAGCAGGACTGAATGTTGCAGATGTTTTTGGAACTGGAGGCTACATTTGGATTCTGGAATTTGCCCATATTTAGGGTCAGCTTAGATTACAGATTGACCAACACCATGACTGTGCCAGTCCTGCATGAACCTTTGAACACGCTGAATATGTGAGAGTTGCAGCAATAGTGAGTTAACCCTTTATTAATTACTGTGAAGTAGTTTATTCAGAACAAAGAAAAAAGAAGTCATGATGTTTTCTCTAGTGCTCTTACCGTGTAGCTGATAAACCTTTTTCTTTCATTGTAGAGCATGAAAGAGAAAGCAGTGGAGATGACGGTCTGTACCACGTAGAGGCAGGTCAGCATTATCTTCACTGTTTTGTTGAACATCTAAATAAAAATAAAAGCTAACATCATCAACATATTTAACTTTCACAATATGAAACATATTCTGAGCAGATCATGGATATCATCCATCCAAATGTATGCCTCATAATTAAAAAATCATTATAATTAGGCCTCTTTAAAGGAGCCGTATGTAAGATTTCAGGGGGGCTCTATTCGCTGAAAAGGCATCTAATACACAGAACTATGTTTTCATTAGTGTATAATTCTTGTATTTGGTTATAATGAGCCCTACAGGTCTACAAAGGAGCGGGTCGTCTTCCAATGAAGGCTGCAATGTAGAGCAGCAATGTTGCTACAGTAGCCCGGAATGGACCAACCACTCACTGGCTGCAGAGGGTGCCATTTTCATTTTTATGCTAAAGAGTTATCTTATATTTGGTGGTCCTACTGCACCGGTTGGAAGATGCAGAAAAAAGAAAAATCCTTGTCGAAATGTCCTACCAACAGATTTATCAGTGCATAAAACTCCAAGTAGGATATTTAACTGGCTTAAATCTTCTCATCAAAATACCGGCAGCATTAAAACTACATTAGAACCGGTTTGAATAGAAAATTGTCTAATTGTCTAAAATCTAGAGTCTAGGAGTTTCCTTTAGAGGGCGGAAGTTGTTTTTGTCTTTGAAGAAATCAGCAGTTCTAGTTAACGTTGTGTTGATGTCGAGATTGAAAGCGAGTAGCTAATATAGGTGACGTTTGCCACTAGAAAGCTCCAAGTTACTAACGATAGCACAGCTAACTAAGTAGGATGATGACCTAGCTTATTTACATGGAAGTTTATTTTATTGTCCTGTCTGTTTCTATTTCGATATGTAGACTCTGTTTGATCATCATGGCGTCTCACTGTAAATGAGCCAACCAGAGCAGAGCTCATAAGCTCGTCAGAAATGGGATGTAAGATTTCATGGGGGTTCTATAAGCAAAAAAGGCATATAATACACAGAACTATGTTTTCATTAGTGTATAATTCTTGTATTTGATTATAATGAGCCGTACAGTTCTACGAAGAAGCAGGTCATCTTCCAAAGAGGGCTGCAATTTATCAGTATTATCAGTGCATACAACTCCAGGTAGAATATTTAAATGGCTTAAATCTCCTCAAAAATACTACAAGCATTAAAACTCATACATTAGAACCGTTTTGAATAGAAAACTAAGTAAAAAATTGAAAAAAAAAGAAAATAGAATGAAAAAATGTACATGTATCTTCTACAGTCAAGGAGTTTCCTTTAGAGGGCAGGAGTTGTTCGGTCTTTGAGGAAGACAGCAGAATAATGGTGTTTTGGTAGCCTGTTTTTTTTTAGTATTTTTTCTGGATGTTTTGGTAGCCTGAGTCAGCTTATCAGTAAAGCAGTGATTATTCAGAGTCTCAGCTGAATTAAAATTCAAAACACAACAAAACTTTTGAAACTGAGTTCATATTACACTGTGCTAATGATAAGAGCTTGCTAGCTAAGACCACTCAGTGAAATGTACTGTACTGTGTTGTATTCATAGTGACACTCCAGTAGATTTGAACTCTGGCACTACTGGTTCTCTTGTAACTGTTCCAACCTATCAAACCTTAGAAAACATTTCATAAGACAAAAGTACTGTGGAGTATTTTAGCCGCATCGCACAGCCCTATATTAAAGGCAGGTTTAAAATTACTGGAATGTAAAGGTTCAACTAAAGCGTAACATTCCCTGGTCTTACACGTACAGCGCTATAATGCATCTCCTCGCACATTTCGCTTGAGGTAAAGGTGCATTCTGCTTCTTGGGTCTTCCAAATGTCAATGAAGTAGATGATAAGTGCGATGACTGAGATGAAAACAGTGAGCGTCGTGATCACCAAGCACATAAAGACCTAGAGACAGGAGACAGACAGACAGCTTACGGTAATTCACTCGCTTCTTCTTTAACTCTCCCTACTTTTCCCCACTACTGTGTCGGAGACTCATAGGATTATTATCCTGACAGATGAAATTATCTGCCAATGAAACAAGATATTTCACAAGAAATAAGCTAATAACCTTATAATATTCTTATAAACAATGATAGAATGAAAAAAATAACAACAAGTTACCTTTGTCTCATCATAAATAATAATTTGTACAGGAAATTCTACTTTCTACTTTTTTTTATTGTTCAGTGTAATTAAATGGTTACGATGTCAACAACCTCATTCAGAGTGGTTTAAAGAGTAGTAATATATATATATATATATATATATATATATATATATATATATATATATATATATATATATATATATATATATATATATATATATACCTTGGCCTGTGTGTGTTTTTTGTGTATACACATACAGGTTCAGCAAATAAAATGTGAATACGTTCCCATTAGAATATCAACAAACCATGTTCTTTCACCAGGGGCGCCAAACTTTTGAATAGACAACATACAGTACAGTACTGTGCAAAACATTTAGGCACTTATGGACATTATATTTAAAAATCTACTATTGCTACTAAAAATCCTACTATTAAAACACACCACTATATGAACAGGTTTGCCAATGCTTACAATAGCATTGCGCCCTTGTGCTGCTTGTTAATGTTGGAGTGGAGCTGAAAATAGATTAACACTGCCATCTAGTGGTCACACAACACAACACACGTTTTGTTTTTCACTGTTTGCCAGGAATCTGTGTATCTATACTGTGTTTTTAAGAATCGATACTGCAACAAAGCATAATATCCTGATATTTAAGATTTTAATATTTGCTTACACCCCTACGTTCCAGACAGGAAAATGAGTTTTATTTGCTCAGCAACTCAGTACGTCATTAAGCTAAATTAAGATTGCTGCTGAAGGAACTGAATAAATTCATACAGTGTCTGGAGCGTCCAGGAGAAATCTGAAACTCAACTGAAACTCAACTCAAACTGGAGCTCAAGATATGATCTACTTCTTTCAGAAAATGATATTTATGTTACTTTGTATTGTATGATCATTTACATCTGTTCTGATGATATCTGACGTTCTTACTGGTGAAAATACACACATTGCTAAGATAAAGGTTTTAAACAATCAGCTCAGGTGCTGACATTTGCACAGTAGTGTATATGTTGTGCCTGAATTCTTGGTAAATTCATGGTGGTACACTTTAGGGAAGGTAGTTTCACTTGTATGTCTACACACTAATCTCAACTATGCTTCTATGGCTATTATATCTGAACAGTTATGAGGTCTTACCACTGTTAACTCACCAGCTGTATGCTGTTGCGTTTTTCCATGACTAAGGCAAAAGCTCCTGCAATAACAAACTGGAAACAGGAAGAATGTGACTGCGGTTTTAAGTAACTCCAAAATTCAATGCAACTGATTTAAACATTTCTTTGGCCTGAAGACAACCTTCAAACAGCACGTGTGATCAGCTTGAAGTCAGTGTGTCTTACCGATAGGCCACTCCACCACGGCACTCCGAACCTGACAACTTCTGTAAACTCAGTGGAGAGCAATGGGATGGAGTAAGTGATGACTAGAAATCCCAGCATCACCTGAGAAACCTACAAGACAGGGCAACAGTTTAAACTTCAACAACTTTAACCCAGGGCAACATGCTGCGGCATAATAAAATCTAATTACTGTGTGAAATTATTGGTTTTTTGTCTTCCAGCCACTCGCAATACCAGTCCCTCAACTACGCTTGTTTCAGTAGAGTCATAAACAGATCTCTCCTGTGTTGTGCAACACTGTTATGGCCTGTAGCTAGCTTGCCTAGCTAACTTTATGTTAGCTAACAAAGCTAATGTCCATCACCAAACAGATTTCATTTCACCCTTACAATCCCTGCAACAGCAGTTGCTCAATTTTACTCCCTCAACTTTGAATCATCAGCAATTGTTTAATATTTAGCATTTGTTAGATGGTTTGACATCTATTGAACGATGCTGAAAGCCACATACTATGTTTAATTATGTGGTGACTAAATGAAGAAATTGAGCCTAGCACTAGTACATATCCTGTCCAATATAAATGTAATGGACCTTAAACATACCATCAATGTTTGCTGCAAACATCACCATCATCATCCCAGGTTGATTATTGGCTATTATCAAAACTATTACCTTCACCTTATCAACCTGTTGTTAATTATTAACCTATTTATTGATTAACATAAATGGGCAAAATCTTGTTTCATAAATCAATAAAGCCAAACAGTAATCTCTAAGTACAGTTCTATTTAAAGATCTATTTAGAACTTTATCTTTTAATAAATATAAACTATTATACTGCCACCAGTATGGTTTCAGGATAAAACATTCCACCTCCATGGCCCAGATCCAGCTCAAAAATGTCTAGTGCATTTTAATATACCATACTAACTTTTTGACACAGTCAATCATGGGATCCTGCTAGAAAATTTGAAGTTATAATGGTTGAAAAGCTTTTTTACCTCTTATAAATGTATTTATAAGATGTGTATAAAAACGTGTGTGCTTATAAATGTACAGAACAGCTAAAAATTAAATGTGGAATTTCTCAAGGCTCAATATTGGGGCCCTTACTCTTTTGAATATATTATTTTTAAAAAAATAAGTATCTACAAAATTGTAACTTTACAGGAGATGACAAAAAGCTTTATTACCTCTAATGTAGGTTAATGTAAAGAGATTTTATTCAAAGAAATTTTAGAGCAATTCCCCAGAAAAACAAAAACAAAAACAAAATTATTAAAAAAAGTTTTCTTGGAAAGCTTATGTTTTTATACTGACAGTTTTGGTATTTTTTATATATGATGCTTCTTAATAAAATACTAATAATGTATAAAAACCTTAAATAATAGAAGAGTTCTTGTGTATCCATCTATTTTTTATCTGTTACTATAACATTACTTCTTATTTACGAAATAACATTTGTATTTAAGATGTAGCTTCAAGTATAACTACCGGAATTATGCTTCTAGATTTCCCAAAACAGTAGCTATGCTACGAAAGACTTGATACAAATTATTTTTACAAATATCTTTTTAAAACCTGTCATTTCAAAGTTGAATTTCTCTCATTCTTACAGAAATATAATATTTCAGTTCAATTCAGTTTAAGCAGTTACGCTCAACATTTACAAAGTAACTACTGCAACACTGAACAAAGCCAGACCAGCAGCTGTACTGGCGTGGGATGCGATTACATCAGCTCTTGAGGATTTACTGTTAGCCCATTACATGGATGTCTATGGAGATCACTCTGTGATTAATTCGTTCGATTGGTGTGACAGCGATTACATTTTTAATGTGAGAACAGACGTTACAGATGCTCTTATTTGTTTGTACTACAGAGGAATGAAGATTTAGTTTAAAAAAAACGTGTTTAAACTAGTAAATCTTTAATAAGTAAAAACTAATGTGAGGTATTTTGCATGCTTCCATGTTTTGCTTGAAGTTTTCTTTAAACCATCTATGATGGGAACATCAAACAGGCTCTAGGGCAGCTGTTGTGGAAGGGCCAGTGATTTTTAAGTGGCTTCTTTTAAAAATGGGAATAAAAAGCAAAATGAGGCTCAAATGATGTTTGATCTCCACTTGACACAATCACTTACCCCCATTACTTTGGGTTCCCCTTTCCGTATGCTCTCTTTTAACAGCTTCTGCTTGTCTGTTAATTTTGTCACATTGCGGTCTTCGCTTACGTTGATAGACAAGTCACTGGATACTGTCACCGCCATCTCTTTCAGTGCCTAGAAGCATTCAACAGAGAGAGGAGGAGAATTATAACCGGCTCTGTTGTAGACAAACTTGAGGGTGGGAGAAAAAGCAGGTATATTGTAAATGAATAAACACAAATGTATTTTCTGCCCAACAGATTTTAAAGAATAAAAAACCCACGCTGAGCTTGTTAGGAGGGTTTGTTCATATACAGATGTAAATTGCTAAAGCCACAGAGCTTAGACTATTTCTAACGCTTGTAGTGACATTCAGAAGAAATGAAATTACAATTTTCCTCTTCCCCTCAAGCTACTCTTGATATATTCTAGTTTCTAATATTATGAGAAACTGCAGGGAAGCAGGAAGGAGGATTAAGCACGTTTTACTTGAATTGGAACACAGCCAACGTGCAGAGAAAGTGCATTTGCAGATGTGAGTTCATATAAACAGACAGGAAGCACCTCTGCACTAAAGTTTGCTGCAGCTGAGTTTGTTTTCTAGCAGGGGATCGTATTTCAGTGAGAGAGGTCCTGTGCTACTCGTTCTGCAGGCCACTGTCATTGCAATTTACTCCTTTTATTGAGGTTACATTGCCATTTCTGCCACCAGTTTAAGGTTGGTTGGGACAGTGTAGCAGGCTACTCCCCTGACCCTCCCAGGTTGTAGACTGGGGTTCAATTCCCCACCTGGGCAACCACCCTACACTATGTTAATAAGAGACTTTGAGCAAGACTTCTAACATGCCTACTGATAAATGAAAATGTAGACTGTAAGTCACTCTGGATTAGAGGGTATATCAAATTCCATAAAAGCAATTTAAGGAAAAAGAAGATTTGTGTTGGTGATATGAGAATTAGTTCTGTTTATTATATAAAAGCGAACTATATTGGTAAATAGCATTCTATTGTTTTACTTCTGAAGAACCGGATGGTGTAACGGCCCATGGATACTGAATATCAACCAAGCCATTACAAACGAGGCTGTGAGAACAATAATACAACAAGAACAATTTGCTGGGACAAGTAAATCGACTGTCTGATGAATGTCAGCAGTCAAGACCACATAATGTCCCCAGGGCTGGACGGAATGTCCAGTGTAATGCTCAGTCTTGAAGAAATCCATTTAATTCACAATGGAATGTATTCATAGGTTAAATCTTAGCAAATAGCAAACTAGGACACATCATGGTGCACTTGAACCTCAAAGTGGACTCATATACAGTAAATGGAACTCCCCTCAATCACCAGTAGAAAGATGGTTTCCAGTGATGGTTTCCCATGGCTATGTCAGGGTTTAGGAGATGAAAGTAGTGTGTGAAATACCCCCTGGTGTTTGGGGGATTCTATGTTAGCTGACTATTTCAGCATTGGCTGGCTGCTAACTCATTCGCCATAGTGGCCTTGATACTAGCACAGATAGCAACAAAACGTTGCACCAATTTTTGCTCTTTGCAACATATTTTTCTTCCACAATTTTTCTTTTCTTTGGTCATGTGTTCTTTTACACATTCATTCAGAGCTTAGATTAGATCAGTGCTGAATCTTTAGCTAGTCAAGAATACCAAACAACACTTGTGGGTGAAAGACTGCATAATATCATAATAAGTGTGTTTTCCATGACCCCAGCTCCCAAAGATTTTGATTATGACACGTTCAGAAGGTCCAAGAGGTTAATTAGGGGGTCACAGACCATATAGTTTGTCTCTTGTAATGCAGAAAGACCAAGCGCAAACCATTTCAGCATGATATGCAGTGGCAGGTGGTACTATAATCACATGCTATGTGTGGTATGTGTCCACAAAAAACATCTACTTTGTCTTGCTCTGGAAGTCCTGCTGTTTCCTCCAACATCAAATGATGAGTTGGTGTCCCATACTTGCGTGTTGAGTTTCTAGAATGTTCTCTCTCAGTCAGGCTGATGCATTTGGCTTATAAGTTTTCATTCTGGAGCTGTATATATAAATCTGACTGCAAAGATTACAACACTTGTATTTGGTAACATGATAACAGTCCACGGTATAGGTTTTAGGTAGCGAGAGCCACAGCTAACTGGCTCTGAAGCAGATGTGCTGTGATGTTCCACAAGTGCTTATGGAAGAGTGTGGGCATAAGTTGGGCCTGGGCTAGAACATGAAGCATATTTGAAGCATCATGAAGAGTATATAAAGCATATATATCTTCTTGCCAAACCAAATGGTCAAGACTAACACAGTGATCAGAGATGCAGGGGCAAAAGTTTACCAGGGTTATTAGATTAATCTCAAAGGAAGTGCAGTCACTTTTTTTTTGAGAACTTCTCAAGGGACCACAAGAGGAAATCAGACAGCAGAATGCCTGGATATCTAAAGGTGGAGGTGATTTCCATAGATTAACCTTCAGTGTTGTTTGGCTCATCTCTATTCTTCCTGAAGTCAACAATCAGTTCCTGACACACAAGTCCTGAGACAAAGCCTCTCAGATCATGTGCCATACTCCTGTTGGCACTCTCGCCATTGCTCTTTCTGAGACACAACACTGTGTGCTGTCGTCTGCAAACTTGATGATGCAATTATTTCTATGCTTGGCTACACGGTCATGCACGCAGAGTTTACATAGCGGGAGCAAAGGCTACAGCCCTATATAGCTTTTGATGATTGCGTTGCAGAGATTAGAAACAGTACAGGCATAGAAATATAAAACACTCAATACTTTTCACAGAGCATAACTAATAACAGAAAAACATCTAGTGGAATAGTTTGTGTAATTCGATTCTAAAGTTATTATGGCTTTTCTGTTAATTTTCATAGAGTCAATTCAATTAAATAGTTTGGAAAGATTTTTTAAATTGTACTTCCACTTTTGTATCAGCATTCCACACATATCGGGTCATACAGAAAAAAATACTGTGGTCATAACAGAACCATCTTTTTTATGTTTTTTAATATTTATCTCTCCATGTCCTTTAAGCACAGTATCTGCCCTTTATATTCTGTAAATATGATGAATGGACCAACAGAACTGGTGAAAAATATTTAGAATAAAACCTTTTTTACAATAACTTGCATTAATAATTTAGAACGTTAAGAGATATATGGTTTGGTTCGGACAGACATGGTAAATTAGGTCTATTTAAATAACATTTGTGCAGATATGTTTTAATCAGGTTCAGTAATAATTAAAATACAGTTCTACCTAATTTTAAAGGTGATGTTCCTGTTTTCTATTACTTTTCCTTAATAATATTGTTTGTTTTCTGTGTTGTTTTCGTTCCTCTGTTTCCTATTTCTGGTCTGTGGCCTGTTAAGACAAAAAGTAAAATATAAGTGACACAGACCAGAGCTATGCTTTAATTCTAATTTGGATAGAACAATTATACTGAAATTGAAAGCAAAGTCATGGTCAATAAACCACATTTTGACATTTGGCATTTTTCTTCTCCAGATGTTCTTTGGAAGTGTGCAGAGCAAATGAGATGGTGCTGTCCACAGATGTGGTGGTTGTGGTCATGATCAATCATAATCCATCCTAAAGTCTAGAGTAGCAAGGCTTACTTACACAATATGTCTTTCCAGGCTCTGGAGATACATGGTGATGTTCTGGTGACCCAACAGGGTGGTCTGCTAGCCCATTATAAAGTGGTTGCCACACTGAATTTGTTTGTTCCAAGATGATGGAAGGCAGAGGGAAGACATAAAGCACTAAGCCAGGTGTGCACCAGAGCATCCCATCCCAAGAGCCAGAAACATCCGACAGGGACAATTATAGCCATACCGGCATTGTTACGACACCAAACAACATTCCAACATGCTACATATTGCAATTTCAGTGTTACTGAAGCCCCACAAGATGTTGTTAAAGCCTGTAATGCAACCATAGTGATTATTTTCTAGACCAACAGATGTAGCACCATAAGGTACAAACAGTTGTAGCAGCCTGCTAGAGCTGAGCAATAGTAGAAGCTGCCATGCTGAGGTTTTGTAGCTATTATAAGCAATGAGCAAGCTTGGGTCCAAAGCAATACTACTTCTGGAACACCGTTATTGTACCTCAATTCATGCATTGGGCTGTTCCTCTGGTTTGGGAACACTAACCCTTGTAGTCTGGCATAACCAGTGCTAGTACTAGGCTGAATGATTTGAGGACAAAACTGAGCTGTAATTTTTCTGACCCTTATTGCAACTACTACTTCCATACACCCATTATCTGCCGCTTAATCCCACTAGTCTGTGTCACAGGGGGGCTGGAGCCAGTCCCAGGGCCATCGGGTGAAGGCAGGGTACACCATGCACAGTTCGCCAGTCCACCGCATGGCTGACACTCACTAACACCTATAGCCAATTGAGAGTTACCAATCAACCTAGCATGTGTTTGGACTGTGGAAGGAAACCGGAGTACCTGGAGGAAACCCACTCAAGCACGGGGAGAACATGCACACTCGACACAGAATGGCCCGGACCGGGAATTGAACCAAGATCGTCTTGCTGTGAGGCAACAGTGCTGACCACTACACCACTGTGCCGCCAACTACTATTTCATTTGTGAATATTTTTTAGCAAAATGAGATCCAGACTTGGCCAAGAAGACCACTTTTTTGCCAGTTGTGGTTGTGAGCAAATGTCATCTGATCTGGTCTAACTAATTTACTTAAGATTAATGTTCTCTATCTTAGACAACATCAGTGATCATAAATATAGGCTGTAGTAGGAATTGCACTTTTTATATCCCTTTTTTAATACAGGACAACAGCAATTCCAGCTGCCTGTGTTACAGTGAGAACAATAAAAGATATGCAAGTATCTGTGAAGTATCTGCTATGCTTCATACTGCCTCTGCCAACTAGTAGGAGTTCAATAGAACACAAACACAGTTGCAGTCAAACATTATTTCTGAATGTATCCAGACAGAAAGACTTTCTAATTAGCCAATTCGGCAACTTTAAGGTGCGCCTCTTGCTGGCCAGAGATCCACAGTAACTAGTTACTTTTTCAAATCATAGTTCTATTCCTATACAAGAATATTGTTGATGTCCAAAGAAAAACCTGTGTGTCTATTTTTATTGATGTTATTGCTTCTACTTTATTTGAACATGACAGCTGCTCTTTATATTCTGTAATAGGTTTATGATGAATGGAACAGAAGAAATGCACCTGTTCTCTCCTGTAAAGTTCCTGTTTTGGAGACACTTGTTTTTCTTTGGACAGTGGCGGTATATAAGTATAAAACTTCTATATACATATATTAATAAATAAAGGAGCTGCCTTACATGAGCCTAAGGTCACCATGCCCAGTGCCAATGCGTTGGCTATAGAGTAGATAGTATTGGACTGTGGAGCAGTGGACTTACTGCTTCTGGACTGATAACACTATCCAATCCATAGGAATGAGCTGCTGAGTTTGTAATCCGAAATTAATCATCCAACATCAGTATCTGATCTCAGTAAAAGTCTTGTGTCATGTTAGGGCAGTCTCTCAGATGTAGCCTAAACCCAGATTTTCTAATGGTAGTTGGCCAGTTTTGATTTAATTAAGCCCAATACTAGGTCTAATCTATATCCAAGAAACCAGCCTCCAATATAAAGCCTTCACAGAAGAGCAAAAGTTGATACTGCAACAGAAAAGATGGACATGCAAAGTATTTTATCCCATCTAGAGTGCTTTGTGGTAGTTAACACAAACTAAACATCTATCCAGTCCGATTTTTTTAGTGTAAACAAATCTTAAATAAATGTAGAATTTTAAAAGCATGAAAAATAACATGTACAAAGTACTGAATCCTAACATCATGTACTTAGTAAAAACAAATTGTCACTTTTAGGTGACGAGCTTGGCCACATATTACTATATTAAGGCCATGTGTTACTATATGGAGGCCACACATTACCACAAAGAGGTCACAAATTACTATATTGAGACAACGTATATAGAACGTACTACACTGAGGCCACAAGTGACAATATTGAGGCCACCAGTGACTGTAGTGAGGCCACAAGTTACTGTATTGAGGCCACGAGTTACTAACATACAGGGAAGGGGCTTGTGGGAGGCACACGCCCTAGTTAATATTATTTATGTTGTTGCCTGTTAGTTTAACTTATGAGAACATGTGCTGCTCTGTGCCGGGAAGGGGTGGGGGTTATTGTGTGGGTGTTTTGTGTCCATCAGGGTAAAGTATATAGCTGTTGGTGACCTCCTCCATGGTTTCAGCTACGCCTATGTTACAATAACGAGGCTACAAATTAGTTCAATGAGACCACATACTATTAAAGACTTGGTGTCAATAAGTTAACTCGTGGCCACGCCTTATGCGACCCATATAAAACTGATGTAAAACATTACTATTATATAAAGATATAGTAAATATATAAATAGGACTTGAACTTCCATTCTGCGAAGTTTCAAGAAGTGGAATTTACTCACGTAAACCAAACCGTGGACGACTCCAAGACTTTTTGTCTTGTGAACAGTCAAACAAGTGTGCGCAGTGGACGCGACACTTGGAAAACACTACCAGGACACAACAAACCACCGACAACGCAGCTGTGCGTAACTGGAGCGCGCTTCGTGACCTGTTCACCGAAATAAAGAAAGCTCTCGGTCGTCCAGGGCTTGGGCTTGTCTTGTCGTGCTCAGTGAAGGAAAACAGACTTGAGGTGAGATCTTAAAGACGGTTCGCCCCGCACCTCCAATAGGCTTCACCTACCACAACCAGGCGACCATTTATCATCTGTGCGTATGATCTTCAGAGACCCCCGTTCCCCGGCAGTAACCTACCTAGAAGTCGTGTGATGAGTGAACGCTTCCGATATTCAAACTCCTCTAGAGCCCAATGGCAGCACCACGAACCCGAGAAAGTCTCGATAAGTACATGCAGACCACGAACCGCCCGTTACTTTTCCCCTTTAACAGAACTCTCGTCCCTCCTGCACCCCCTCCCCACCCAACCCCCCCCCCCCCCCCCCCCTGCCCCGTGCTTGCGCACTTTTACTCGTTTTGTTGCTTCATATCACTCAGTCCAGTCCAGCTTTCGGCCGCAGCGCGCTTGAAAACGACCACCGAGCCAAGAGGGGTTTACCGCAGCCGAGGTAGGTCAGAGGTGTCGATTAACGGAAAGCACATCACCGCGTGCTCTCCTCAGATTATAATATTCATAGACGTTGCGCGTGAGGATAAGTGAGTTAATGAACGCTGCTGCGCGAGAGAACGTGTTCTGAAGTTGATGTGTGCCGTTTCTAACTTTTAACCCAGTTTACATGGTCAAGTTCACTTTTTCTGTATAGGGGGGAGGCGGGTGGTGGTGTAGGGGGGGTCTGCATTAGAGTAACTGGTTGGGAGGAGGGGGGTGGGGGGAGAGGCCATCCCACTCCTGTCTGGACTGGAGTTCAGTACGCGCTTTTAATCCTCGCTTTGGCAGTTGAGGGTCCAGCTCCACCGTCCTTCCCGCTCCCTCCCCTCAACACCACCATCACCACGACCACTGGCCTATCCACTCTGCATGGCTGAGGATATGAAGATAATGGGAAGTGATGTTGCGGTGGCTCTCGCCAGTCCGCATTCTGCATTGTTCAGTGTCCGTAGAAAGCAGAGCAGAACATGTGGTTTCCATCAAACCACCCTCGCTCTCTCTCACTCTCACTCTTTGGATCCGTTCCAATATCTACTCACTTCCACTCTGCAGCTCTCCAGTGGGGGGATAAATGAACTTCAGTTGTTTGTCGTAGGAGTGTGCGATGGTCTCTCTGTTCTTGGAGATACACATGAAGAACAGGGCTTGTAAAACGAGGGCCACTGCAGAAGAAGCTCCGTTGCTTTTCCGCTCCGCTCCATGCATAAATTCCTCTGGACTTGAACAGGACCACTATCTATCATTCTCTCATTCTTTCACTCCCCCATTTCCTCTGCTAACCAGAACAACACATACCCAAAGCGCAGGTCATATGTCCTGGAGCTTCGCTAGAACATTTTAGTGCTGTATCAGCTCCAGCGTTGGACAGTTAATAGAACCCAAAACGTTTCTTCAGCCTCAGTTTCAACATAAGGGCAGCCTAAGGTTCCTACACAGATGCATTCTATTTTCATCATTGGAGAACTAAACAATCCCAGTTGTGATTGTAGGTATTTTTTTTTTTTTTACACCAGCATTCATATGTAAATACAGTCAGAGTGGTTCCTTACAAGCTTGTTCTGTGGAGGCCAGCATGGCCTGGAACTGAGATAAAGAGGAACAATGGATAATGGACCAGTGTTGAAACTGTAATGATTATAATTGGCACTGTTTTATTGTGTTTCATTTTTACAGAGATCTTGTCCAGAAGGTGGTGCCAGTGAACAACAGTACCTCACAGAGAACAGCCTCAGTCATCAGATACAGTCAAATGTATGTGAATGGCATTAGACAGAAGGGAAAGCTTTCAGAAATGATCATCAATCAAATTGATTCAAATGAATTTAAACAGATTGTGTTATAATTTTTACACAAACTGGTTAGAATGTAAATGATGTGCAACTTTTAATTATAGAGAAAGTTACTGATTGATATTGATTTACTGTGTAGTAATAAGAACCAAGGGTTGTGATGACTTCAATTCAAATATAGCCATTTTATTTACTATTCAGAACCTCCAGTAAACCTACACTGAGTTTATATATGTCATGTGGATGATGGTAAACAAAGGTGTCAAATGTATTCACATTCATTCCTCAGGTAGAAGTATAAATACTAGGGTTAACAAATATTTCTGTAAAAGTTGAAGTATCAACTCAAACTTTTTACTCCAGCAAAAGTGTAAAAGTACTGCTCTCAAAACTACCTAAAGTATAAAAGTAAAAGTAATGTAAGAAAAAAAATGCCATTAAAAACAAAAGCTTAGGTCGCGCCACAGGGGTCTATAGCGCACTAGCCCACCTCAATTTCTATTTAAGTAGGGTAACAAAGTATTTATACTTTGTTACTTGACACCTCTGATGGTAAAATAGTAGAAAATACCAAAAAATATGCTTTCTTTGGGGACCGTTCCACCTCTGCATGTATCTCGTCACCTTGTTTGGCTTTTAGGCAAAACTGTATCTCAAAACTATTTAAAACAACAGCTCAACCATCAGACAACATATCTGTAACCATTTAAGGTAATAACTTTCTGTGAGGAAGTCTGCTTCCCATCACCACCACTGTGAGCAGATCTGACTCCATAAGTTTCTCTAGGACCGAACATCTCACTCCAGACAGCTTGAAATGATGTTATTTAACAGTTTAATTATGCAGAAATCAGTGAATTCCCTGTTTGAGTGCATTGCGCCGTTTTGCTCAACCCTTTATTCAGTTTCTGTTGGCTTGCACTGATATTTAGTTTTGTGGTCAATGGTGATCCATAAACATTTATGATATCGTTGCTGCCCAATGAAAAACATGTATCCCTACTTTTCTTGATTTTGAGTTTTCTCCATCATTTGAGCACGCCATGTTCGTTTACATTGTGTGAACATTTCATGATGAACGGACCAATAGAAATGCTTCAAAACAGCTTGAAAAAATTCTGGTTCCATTGACTTACATTGAAAGTAAGGTATATTTTGGGCTGCAATTTTGGAGATAACTGTAACAGGTGTTACTGTAGGGCAGGAGTGTCTTATTCCGGTCCTGGTGGTCTTTCAAGTTGTTCTTGAATGCCTTCATTAACTGGAACTAGTATACGAAATTAGTATTAGAGCTAAACTCTGCGGAGTGGTACACCACCTTGACCAGGATAGGAACCAACCCATGCCCCCCCTCACCCCCCACCCATAAAAATGTAGTGAAAGGACTAAAATGCAGCCCAGAAACATAAACATTCAGAGATCTTTTTGAGATATCAGCCAAATTCAAACATCAGTCTGACATATTTGTAAGCAATTATCTGCTGCTAGCGATTCTGATATCATCGTGCATTCCTAACCCTTTGTTCTGTTATACAGTCATGTGCAAAACTTTGGAAATCTATGTATAACAGGAGTGCACAGCTCCAGTTCTGGAGGCCGGTGTCCACTAAACCACTACTCCTAGTTTTACTGTTCTGCGCTTTTCATGTTATACTGGATTCATGGGTTGCGGTTTTAAAGCTAGAACCACAAAAACAATATGGCAGATCCTGCATGGTGGTGTTACTCAACCACAGTCCTGGAGACCTACTGTTGTGCATATTTTTGTGCTTCTCCTGCTTTAACACACTCATGTTAACCCAGTAATAGGCTGTTAATGGGCTGATTAGTGGTATCCGGTGTGTTGGGAGCAGGGAAAATACTAAAAAGTGGGGGCAGTGGGTCTCCAGGTCCAGGGTAGAGAAACACGACTATACGGGAATAGTGTACTTGTGCTTTTGGGACTAGTCACACATTTTTGGAGAGCATTCATGTAAATACGATTTTGTTCTACAGGCAAATCCAACTGCCACAAATGATGTCGCTGAAGACATATGTCACACTGTCCCTCATAACCATTACACACAAACTGACATACATACTAGCACGCATGCCGGACAATAATAAAATCCCAGGATACCATAGTAATGAATTAGTCGAATCTGGTGTTTGAGCAGGGAAATCGGCTGCTGGGCACTGGTCCTCTATGACTGGAGTTGTGCAACTTAGCGTAGACAATGTGTTCATTTGACTTTAATTAGAAAATAAACATATCTTGTAATATGGGTTAGTCAAACCTTTGCATATGACTGTATTTCACAAACAGCATTCTACAAACTTATTAAAGGAATCATGCATTACAAATGCCATGGAAATGATCAGACTAATTGATATTTGGAAAGCTGATCAATTGCTAAATTGTTTAATTTTCTAAATGGCAGTTTTTACTTTTTTGTATCAACATCTATTATAGTTTGTTCTATAGCATATAAATATATTGTTGCTGTCCAATGAAAAACAAGTATCTACAAGATGACAACTTAACTTCTTTACTTCTAATGTAAGTCAATGGAACCAGAATTTTTAAACAAGGTAATTCACAACTGCTGCAAGCAAAGGATGTAGAAAAATAAAAATGGAGAAAAATGAGGATACATGTTTTTCTTTGGACATGGACAGTATTTTAACACGTTTTTAATATAGTGTGGATTATTTTTATTTATAACGATTTGAAAGGCCAAAACCAATTAAATTAATTGTTCAAACCTATCATCATATGATCTTTTTAAAATTGTTATATTGTGTACTTGGTCATCTTAAGCATCATTCATAGTACTGTATAGTTCAAAGGTAACTGACAGTTTATTTTTTCGAAATTGTCTATTGACAATGGGTTTTGATTAGATCCCACCAGCAGGCAGGAAAAAAACAGACCACCTCAATCTATTGTTGAGAGTATTAACGTCTGATACCGCCCTGAAACTGTTCTTACATTAGGTTATTTTATGTCTGTATGATTTATGATTTGTGATATAAGCCCATTTATGAGATTTGCGTCAGCAGGCTGTTTTTGGTGTTGTGCTTCTAAAAGTGTATGAATGTAAATGACCCTCTTTCTTTAAACAAAACCAACAAATTCAAATCTGTTTTTGCTGCTGAGTGTCCGTACATGGCCTGTATGAACACGTAACATTGTGTTTAACGAATACATAAGCCTTTTTTTTACTACTGTGGGGAAAAATCATTTCTCCGTTATATCCTTTAATCCAAACTGGTTCACTACCCACTGAAAGACTTCTCAGTTAATAATCCTCTGCACATAAAGACTACCACAGCCTACCACAGAAAGTTAAAAATGACTTAAAATATTATTGTTATGCAGTAATTGTGTATCATTAATTCATTCTATTTCCAGTGTACGAAAGCAAGGTGATGATGCCTGCCTCCCAGTCAGCGTCTGCAGGGAGCGTCCCCCCCAGACTGCATCGGCCCTTCAGATTTTATGATCCTGAAGTCGTAGCGGTGAGTCATCAAACTACATTTAGCCCATTAAGGCCAATTTATTGTCCAGGCAACCAGTGTCACTCCACAGACAAGCTGTGGTTAACGGACGTTGCGGCGCTGTTAGCTTTCATAGTTCATCACACACATCACTTTCAAAAGCCTATTGGCATTCTTCTGCAGTTTAGGGTAGCTATAAAGTAAACACAACCATTAACTATGACCACAGCAACACTCCAGAATGTACAAGTTTAAAAACCTATCCAACTCCTTTCAACTTTTGTAATGTACATGACGGGATCTGTGAAACCCTAGTAGTCACCTGGACTATAAATTGGCCTTTAGTTGTGCAGAAATAAAATTGTTCTGGATTTAGTGATTTTTTTGTGTGTGTTAATTTATCTGCACATCAAAAGATCATTTGCACAATTAAGGCTGCCGCACGCTATAGACACGCTGCACTACGCTGCCATGTCAGGTTTCCTCAGGTAGCAGGGGCGTATTATAGAATGCCAGCAGGGTGAGCTGTTAACTTTTACACTCTTTACCCACATAAACTGAAGAACATAAAGCATTCAACATCACTCATGACACTTGCTTTTCCATCTTTTTCAAATTCACCTGAACTCTACTGGTAAGTGTCTCTATAAATAGCATTTTTTAAAAATAAATAAATCACATCTACCAAAAATATGTTGGTGTGTTCTCCAGTTCACCTGCATGGAAATGAAAGGCTGAATATTACAAAATCAGATAAAATGATTGTTTTCTTTCTGCTGACAGCTCAATTTAAAATGCAAACTGCCTCTTTACAAACTGCCTGTTTTCAAGCTAAAAAAAAGGCTACGCTAGTAACGTTAGCTAACAGAGGTAATCGACCTTAATAGACGTTTGTCTCTTTACCTAAAAGACTGGCTTTCAGCCTCAGTTTTTTCACTGAGAGAATTTTAAGCCACATGTGACCTGCTGTGTTCTTCTGTGTCTCAATATGGATTTAACTGAATGTAGTAATGGTAACCAAACAGTGTTTGGAGTTGCTGAGCGGTGTGCTGCGTCTGCACTGGTGTGTGTACCGCCATTAAAAACAATGGTTTCGAATTTTTGGACGTGTCCAATGTGCAGCGGCCTTTACCATCTTCCCATTATGGCTGTCCACAGTCCTCAAGCTGTGGTTACTCCCAATAATCCTGTATTTTGAGCTGTAGTTTTATTAATACTATTAAGTTTGCCTGACGAATCCAACTGTTGTTCGTTTAATGATTCTGTGCTGTAATTTGTACAATTCCTCCGTGCCACAGTGTTTAAACTAGAACTACAAACCATTACACAATACTAGTACGCTTGTGCTTTTGGGATCACACGGGTTGGGTAAAGTGTTTTAACCAAAACTGTTGAAAGTAATGTCACACAGGACTCATTAACCACTACAGACATACATACCTACACACATAGTAGCAACCAACATGGGATAACATAGTAATGGCTAAGCAAAACCTTAACAATCACCTGGGAAACCGTAGTATGGCCTAGCAACACCTTAGCAACCACCTGGAATACCATAAGATCCATTTCCCTCTTCTAGTCTGTGATTGTATTGTATAATTTGTACATTAAATGGTGATGCTGCTTCTCTTTTGTAGGTCCTGGTGATATTACTTGGGCTGTTCCAATTGCTTCTGGGAATGCCGGCGTATTATTTGAGCGTTGACTTACATTCGCTGTACATGTGCCCAGTCTTTGTTGGAGCAGTGGTATGTTACTTTCTGTACACATACATAGACACACATTTATGAAACTCTTTCTACTTCTGCTTAAGGCTGCCACGAGTTCTATAATTTCTTGTGTCAGCTGGCTTTAATTATTCTGTAATGTTGTCTCTGCCCAGCATGTAACCGGAGGGTCGTTTGCATTTTTCTGTGAAAGATCTCCCAGCAAACAGTCGGTAAGGATTTTTTTATTTGCAGTATTTTGCTGTAAAGCCATTACTATTTGCATCAAATGTATATATTAGCTATAGTCATACTGATTCTCAGTGATTCCCAAAACTAATGTTCTCCCTTATTGATGGTCAAAGATGTTTTAACTCTGTAAAAGTTTTGATCTAAAATAAAGCAAATATAAAACACCATGCAGTGATCAAATATAACTGACTGTCTGTTATTGCACTCATATATATACTCATATTTGTAATTCTCTGTTTTCTAATGTTTTAGAAAAGCAAAGGGCTGTGGCTATGCTTATAATATCTTTCTGAATGGGGTTGTAAAAGCCCGCATACAATGTTTTCGGTACATGCAATAAACTCAGTACCACCTCTGCATGTACAAAGCCCATTTCTGGAAAATGTAAAATGCATTAAAACAAGAATAGGTGATTTGTTAAATCTCTTGAATGTGTTTTTCAACTGAGAAGCTTTGTTAACTGACCAACTTTACATTCTGTACAACCTAGAATCAGAAAAAGTTGCAGCAGTATGGAAAATGCAAATTTACTTTGACTACTTTGTATTTCATTGCAGACGGTATGAATCCAAGAAATGTCATGTTTTGTCCCGTCGACTTCTTTTCATTCATTAATATACATCCATTTCTGCATTTCAGGCCAGCAACACATTCCAAAAAAGTTGGCACAGTAAAGCATTAAACACTTTGTAAAGTTGAGGTTCCTTCTCACAGCACTGAAAAAACGCTTTGGCACAGAGGATCACAAGTGATGACATGTTTCAGGTGTTATTTTGTCCCGTTCCTCCTGCAAACATGTCTAAAGACGTATAATGGTATGGGGTTGACATGGTCTCATTAATCGATTTAAAATTCTCTACTGTAGACAAGTCAGGACTGCAGGCAGCCCAGTTCTTTGTAATGTGAGCAGCATGTGGATTTTGCATTGTCTTGTTGAAAAATGTCCCTGTCTTCTTGAAGGCAGCATAGGGCCAAGGGCACTGACACACCAACCCAATACCGTGAAAGATCTTGGCTTTGGACTTGCTGCTGATAACAGTTTATGTGGTCATTTGTTTGGTTTTGTCTTTGGTCCAGCACACACAACGTCCATTTCTTCTAGAAAAAAATCTGGAAAACTGACTCTTTTCTAATGTGTGATGGTCCATCCCAGATGCCTCTGAGCCCAGAGAAGTCGATGCTGCTTCTGGACATGGTTAACATTAGGCTTCTGGTTTGCACGGTACAGTTTTAAGTGGATTTTTGACAAAGGTTTGCCAAAGTAATCCCTCACTCATGTGGTTATATCAGCTATTACTGAATAACAGTGATGCTTTACTGTCTGAGGGATCAGAGATTACAAGCGTTCATCTTAGGCATGCATTATTTTTTTACATTTCATTAATTTTCTTATGCAGTATTGACAAACTGAAGATACTCTGCCCATCTGTGCTCCTCAACAAGTGCTACTTTACTTCATTACTAGGCCTAAATTGCTCCAGTGCCCACTTTTACTGGAATGTGTTACAGGTCCAAAATGCAGGAATGGATGTTAATTTCATTTGGTAATGAAGCTGATCAGACAAATACAAAATATATTGGGTTCGTATGGTCTGCGATGAAATAAAAGTCAAAGTAAATGTAAAAAAAACCCTATGTTTTCCATACTCCATATCATAAAGTTCTGATAGAGGCATGTTTACCACTGTCTTTACCACATCACCTTTCCTTTTAATTACACTTTCGATCATTTGGAAGCTGAGGATACAAATTCTGCAGTTTCCAATAGAAGACAGATCTGGACTGCAGGCAGGCCAGTCAATTGTACACAGTAGGTCTGTCTCAAAACCTAGTTAACTGTCTAAGTAGGCACTGTCTAGGTAGGCAGCTGTTTAAGTAGGTAGTGTACTCTTTGACATCTCTCCTTATAAGACAAATTATTAAAATGCTCTAGTTAGGAAGTGTAGAGAGGAAGTGCATCACAGCTTGTTCCCGCCCACTGCAGCACGCGACCGGTGGTGTAGCATCCGAAATGTTCAAGGTATGTAAGAATTGGGACAGCCTGCATGTCGGGAGTGCATACTATGAAGTAAAATGCTGCCTATGTAGACCCTCACTAGGTTTTGAGACACACTGTCTGTGTCTACAAAGCTACGCAGTTGTAACACATGCAGGATGAGGCCTGACACTGTCATGCTTAAAAGAGGGGATGGTCACGTTCGTGTTGGATGTCCACTTTTTCTGAAAACAAGATAAAAAGTGGACTCATCTGGACCTAGCACTCAATTCTTAGGCCCAGAGAACTGGGCATAGAATTGATGCTTGGCTTTCTCCTTTTTCTATAGTTTTATATAGAGAGTTTTTATAGAGGTTTTCTTTTTGATGCAGTTATGTTAAGTGACCACAGTATTCCCAAACCCATATGGCTATATTTAAGTAAACAATCAATGCTGACGGGTTTTTCCGGCTTTTTCACAATTTAAAAAATTTGACAATTCTCTCACTAAGCTTGGTATTAAGTGCTGAGCCATTCAGGGGCATCAAATTCAACATTTCTTGGTCAGCTAAAACATTCAAAGCCATTGCTTTGCTCTGTTGTCGATTAAATTAAGATTCAAGAGAATTAACAAATCACAGATGGTTGGTTGTCCTGACATTTCCAGAAAAGAACTTCTGAGTTTAGAACGTGGAAATTTGCACTGGACAACTGATCACGGTCACAACAAACAAGAAACAAGTATCATACAGTCAAATAATATTCTGCAAACTATCCATATAATGTCTGCTACCCTTAGTTTGAATTGTTTTCTCTTTTTTTCCAGTTGAAAAACTGTTTGTATTTTGCTCTCATTGGCCTGTTGGTGGGACTGTGTGCGATTGTGGTCTATGCCTATGCAGTCAACAGCATATTGAGTATTGGACCCTGTGATCAAGTAAATACCAACTTTGATGGTCACGACTGCATACAGGAAGATTTCATTGTGAGTCATTGCTGTTTTTGATCTATCAGTATACATTACTATCGATACAATGTTGGGACATTTATGACTTTAATGACTTTAATCTCTTCTACAGGGCTTCTTCAGGGCGTTTGCAGTCATCCTCTCCCTGTATGACATTGTAGCTCTCGTCCTTCAGTGCTTTGTTTCATTTTCAGCCATAAAAGGATTGAAAACAAACTGAGGTGAACATGTTTATATTGCACACAGGACACATAATCAAATATACACAAGTAACAGATGATAACAATAGACTTTATTCTTTTTTATTTCAGAAAATACATATGAATGTAAGCTAGCAGCTAGATTGTGACTTTATGACTATGTCACATAATTAGACACACACTCATACACACAAACCAGTAACTATAACCTGGGAAACGTTATGAACAAGTCAATCAAGAAGCCTCATGGTGAAGAAGTGCTGTTAAAATCTCTTTTGATGTTATTTTATTCAGTATTATCTTTTATGGTGACCACTGAAGCATTATAAACCGGACCCCAGAAAGCATTTTGAATTCTTTTTATTGACAATTTTCAGGGCTTTCTTTTAAATCATATGCACTATTTATAGTATGTATGTCTGTTTATAGTAATTTCTAGTCAAACTGTTTTTTCAAATGCAGGAATTTGAGGCCTTCTGGGTGTTCGTTTTATTTAAACTTCATTTTCAGTGTTACAAGTCTTTTTTAGTTATTTTAGAATCATTTACAGTTTGTCATTCTAATATTTCTTAATCTCTTCTTATGCTAATTATTTGATACCTGTGAATTTGGAATACTTTTATACATGTATGTATGACGATGATTTTGTATTGTTGAACACAGTGAAACGTTTGAATGGTATAGAATACTTTTGTAAATTTGGTAAATTCCACCAATTTTGAAAAATTTCAGCACCATCAAGTAACAAAGTCAGTCAGAGTGGTATGATGTTGTATCGTGCCATTCTAGAAAAAACATAACAACATTGTATGGGGAAATAATATCCAAAGAAAAACATCTTTTCCCCAGATTTACTGTTACCAATATTAAATGGTTATTTTGGGGTTTGTTAAAATCAATCTACATGCCTAAATTTTCCCAACTTTTCACATACTGTACATCTGTATTCAGCCTGAAACGCTGTTACAGTACGTGTCTATTTACGCCCAGCTTCCTACGGAACCTAGTGTGTTCTGATTGGTCAGCCACGAGAGGCCCTACATGTTCCGCTCCTCCTGCAATCTGCAGACTGACCCTTTTCTGGTTTTTACTTACAGTGACTTCCTCTCAGCATACAAAACCGATTACACAGCTGAACAAACTCATTGTGAGTTGTAATTAGGGGTGTGTTATGAGATTTACCATCTTGTAACAAAGCAAAGGGCTGGAGTTCCAGCAAGGCATTTCAGGCAGCTGAGAAAAGTAATTTCTGTGGGAGAGAGTTTCTCCCTCTGACATGTTTTTTGGGGGGTTTGTAATGTTGCAGAAAGGAAGGAGAAAAAATAGAAAAAAACAGAAAACCCTTGAAAACCTCTGAGACTCTGAAACACTTTACAGGTTAACAGGTCATTTTACATATGCAGTGAAACGGCATAAAAAAGGAGTCACTTCGCATAAAACCATTCTGATCAATTTCGTTTACATCTCAACAAGCCCCTAGGGTGGTCACAATTGAATGTTGTCGCTCTCCATTTTAGAAGATTTTTACATTTCTATATTATTGCGATAGGTGATCTTTATGTCTGTAAAAGCTTCAGGACCAATAGAAATGCTCCAATAGCTTAGAAAAATTACTGGTTCCTTTGACTTACATTGAAAGTAGACAGTTTTCGTTCTCTCCTGTAAAACTGTGATTTCACTGTTTTGTTTTTTTTTGGACAGCAACGATATATTGAAACCACAAATTAATATATTGTCCTGGCCATGTAGCTAGTGCGTTTTAAGCTCTGCCTTCCCATGACACTCAGAGCATCTACGGCTGAGCAAGTAACGGGTTGCTACAATATTGAGGCCACCAGCACTATATTAAGGTCACAATTTACTGCATTGAGGTAACAATTTTCTATATTGATGTAACAATTTTCTATGTTGAGGTAACAATTTTCTATATTGAGGTAACAATTTTCTATGTTGAGGTAACAATTTTCTATATTGAGGTAACAATTTTCTATGTTGAGGTCACAATTTACTATATTGAGGTCACAATTTGCCATGTTGAGGTCACAATTTACTATGTTGAGGTCACAATTTGCTATGTTGAGGTCACAATTTACTATATTGAGGTCACAATTTGCTATGTTGAGGTCACAATTTACTATATTGAGGTCACAATTTGCTATGTTGAGGTCACAATTTACTATGCTGAGGTCACAATTTGCTATGTTGAGGTCACAATTTACTATATTGAGGTCACAATCTGCTATGTTGAGGTCACAATTAACTATATTGAGGTCACAATTTGCTATGTTGAGGTCACAATTTTCTATATTGAGGTCACAATTTGCTATGTTGAGGTCACAATTTACTATATTGAGGTCACAATTTGCTATGTTGAGGTCACAATTTACTATGCTGAGGTCACAATTTGCTATGTTGAGGTCACAATTTACTATATTGAGGTCACAATCTGCTATGTTGAGGTCACAATTTTCTATATTGAGGTCACAATTTGCTATGTTGAGGTCACAATTTACTATATTGAGGTCACAATTTGCTATGTTGAGGTCAAATATTAGTATACTGAAGTCACAATTTACTGTATTGAGGTCACAATTTGCTATGTTTAGGTCACAATTTACTATATTGAGGTCACAATTTGCTATGTTTAGGTCACAATTTACTATACTGAGGTCACAATTTGCTATGTTTAGGTCACAATTTACTATAATCAGGTCACAATTTGCTAGGTTGAGGCCAAATATTATTGAGGTCACAATTTACGTTATTGAGGTCACAATTTATTACGTTGGGGCCAAACATTACTATACTCAGGTCACCATTTATTGACACAACAGCTTACTATAATGATCTCACAATTTACTATGTTGAGGTTACAAGTTCATATCAGCCACAAAATAATTTATTAAGGCAACAAATTAAAATATTAAATTAACAATTTACTATGTAGAGGCCACACGTTACTATATCAAAGTTACTTAGTCCCACATTAATATATGAAGCCCACCATTTACTAGGTAGAGGCCACAATTTTATTTAAGCTATAAAAAACTCGACTAGTACTAATGTAGCAATGTGTGGCCTCAACATATAAATTAGTGGCCAGACCTGATTAAAACATAACCACCTTGTGACTTAACAGGGGCTCTATACAATTATGCTGAAATTATGCTGAAAAATGAAATTGGTGTAATTTCCCTTTAAAAGAGATATGGTGTGCTTTGGGAATTAAAAAAATAAAACTGGTGTCTGTCTAAATGTACTGCATGATTTTTTTTTTCTAACACAATGAAGGATTTGTGTTTTAATAAAAAGATCATGCAGCTGCTGTGGGAGTCCTCCCTGCTGGCCTGCAGCGGATGGAACATTCCCGTCATATTGAGGCCACAATTTATTATGTTGTCACAATTTACTATACTGAGGCCAACCATTACTGTGTTGAGGTTCCAGTGTACTGGACACGTGTCTGGGCATGTGTGCTCACTGCCCTCTAGTGTGTATGTTCACTAGTGTGTGTGTATATGTGGGTGTTTCACTGCACGGATGGGTTAAATGTGAAGGTCAAACTTCGCTGTGTGCAGAATAATTCTAAACTTAACTATACTGAGGCCAAACATTACTATGTTGAGGTCCCAATTTACTATACTGAGGCCAAACATTTCTATGTTGAGGTCCCAATTTACTATACTGAGGCCAAACATTTCTATGTTGAGGTCCCAATTTACTATACTGAGGCCAAACATTTCTATGTTGAGGTCCCAATTTACTATACTGAGGCCAAACATTACTATGTTGAGGTCCCAATTTACTATACTGAGGCCAAACATTTCTATGTTGAGGTCCCAATTTACTATACTGAGGCCAAACATTACTATGTTAAGGTCCAAATTTACTATACTGAGGCCAAACATTACTATGTTGAGGTCCCAATTTACTATACTGAGGCTAAACATTACTATGTTGAGGTCCCAATTTACTATACTGAGGCCAAACATTACTATGTTGAGGTCCCAATTTACTATACTGAGGCCAAACATTACTATGTTGAGGTCCCAATTTACTATACTGAGGCCAAACATTACTATGTTGAGGTCCCAATTTACTATACTGAGGCTAAACATTACTATGTTGAGGTCCCAATTTACTATACTGAGGCCAAACATTACTATGTTGAGGTCCCAATTTACTATACTGAGGCCAAACATTACTATGTTGAGGTCCCAATTTACTATACTGAGGCTAAACATTACTATGTTGAGGTCCCAATTTACTATACTGAGGCCAAACATTACTATGTTGAGGTCCCAATTTACTATACTGAGGCCAAACATTACTATGTTGAGGTCCCAATTTACTATACTGAGGCCAAACATTACTATGTTGAGGTCCCAATTTACTATACTGAGGCTAAACATTACTATGTTGAGGTCCCAATTTACTATACTGAGGCCAAACATTACTATGTTGAGGTCCCAATTTACTATACTGAGGCCAAACATTACTATGTTAAGATCCCAATTTACTATACTGAGGCCAAACATTACTATGTTGAGGTCCCAATTTACTATACTAAAGCCACAAAATACATTATTAGGGCCACAAATGAATATACTGACTTCACAATTTGCTATGTAGTCCACACATTAATATATCAAGACCACCATTTATGAGGTCGAGGCCACAAACTTATTTAAGCTATAAGAAACTTAACTAGTACTCATGTAGCAATGTGTGGCCTCAACATATAAATTAGTGGGCAGACCTGATTAAACTAACCACCGTGTGACCTAATAGGGGCTCCATACTATTATGCTTAAATTGTAAAAAACTATTTGGTGTAATTTCCCTTTAAAAGAGACATGGTGTGCTTTGTGAATTAAAAAAAAATAAAACAGGTGTCTGTCTAAATGTACTGCATGATTTTTTTTTCAAACACAGTGAAGGATTTGTGCTGCTCTGAAGTTTTAATGGAAAGATCATGCAGCTGCTGTGGGAGTCCTCCCTGCTGGCCTGTGGCGGATTGAACATTTCCGTCATATTGAGGCCACAATTTATTGTGTTGAGGCCATACATTACTATGTTAAGGTCCCAATTTACTATACTGAGGCCATACATTACTATGTACTATACTGAGGCTAAAAATTAGTATGTTAAGGTTACAATTTACTTTACTGAAGCCACACAATACATTATTAAGGCCACAAATTAATATACTGATTGTTTTAATGGAAAGATCATGCAGCTGCTGTGGGAGTCCTCCCTGCTGGCTGCAGCGGATGGAACATTCCTGTCATATTGAGGCCACAATTTATTATGTTGAGGCCATACATTACTATGTTGAGGTCCCAGTTTACTATTCTGAGGCCAAACATTACTATGTTGAGGTTACAATTTACTATACTGAAGCCACAAAATACAATATTAAGGTCACAAATAATATTCTGACATCACAGTTTACTTAACAGAGGCCACACATTACTATATTGAGGCCACAAATTAATATATGAAGCCCACCATTTATTAGGTAGAGGCCACAAACTTATTTAAGCTTTAAGAAACTTAACTAGTACATATGTAGCAATGTGTGGCCTCAACATATAAATTAGTGGACAGACTTGATTAAAACATAACCACCATGTGACCTAATAGGGGCTCCATACTATTATGCTGAAATTGTAAAAAACAAGAAAGGCGGCGTAATTTCCCTTTAAAAGAGACATGGTGTGGTTTGTGAATTAAAAAAATAATAATAAAACTGGTGTCTGTCTAAATATAACGTGTTTTTTTTAACACAGTGAAGGATTTGTGCTGCTCTGAAGTTTTAATGGAAAGATCATGCAGCTGCTGTGGGAGTCCTCCCTGCTGGACTGCAGCGGATGGAACATTCCCGTCATATTGAGGCCACAAGTTATTATGTTGAGGCCATAGATTACTATGTGGAGGTCATAATTTACTATACTGAGGCCATACATTACTATGTGGAGGTCATAATTTACTATACTGAGGCCATACATTACTATGTGGAGGTCATAATTTACTATACTGAGGCCAACAATTACAATGTTGAGATCCCAATTTACTATACTGAGGCCAAACATTACTATGTTGAGCTTCCAATTTACTATACTGAGGCCAACCATTACTATATGGAGGTCCCAATTTACTATACTGAGGCCAACCATTACTATATTGAGGTCCTAATTTACTATACTGAGGCCAACCATTACTATATTGAGGTCCCAATTTACTATACTGAAGCCACAACATATAATATTAAGGCCACAAATTAATATTCTGACTTTTTACTATACAATTTACTATACAGTGGCCACACATTACTATATCGAGGTCACAAAGTTATAAGAAACTTAAATAGTACTTATGTAGCAATGTGTGGCATTAACATATAATTTAGAGGGCAGACCTGATCAAAACAATCACCATGTGACCTAATAGGGGCTCCATACTATTATGCTGAAATTGTAAAAAACAAGAAATTCGGTGTAATTTCCCTTTAAAAGAGACATGGTGTGCTTTGTGAATTAAAAAAATAATAAAACTGGTGTCTGTCTAAATATAACGTGTTTTTTTCTAACACAATGAAGGATTTGTGTAGCTCTGAAGTTTTAATGGAAATATCATGCAGCTGCTGTGGGAGTCCTCCCTGCTGGCCTGCAGCGGATGGAACATTCCCGTCACTTTGGGGTTTCCCATCGGTCCGCTTAGCCCTGGACGAAACCACCGCGCTCAGCAGTTGTTTACAATTACACGGCGACATCGCTGCGTTTTTATATACGTATCACATACATATCGCGCAGTGAGGGAATTAAGATTTTATGTCTACGGTGTCTTGTTGTTTGGCAAAGCGGCTCGTTATTGAATTTTCGCTTCAAAATAAAAGCGTCGAGCATTTCCTCCTTTCCCCTTAGCAGAGCCCGGCAGTGGAATTAACCCAAATATGGCGGCGGTATCTGTCAGCAAGAAGTGAAACTTTGGCTCAAGAGAGTGATTATATCTTCAAAAAACGCCCTCGTTTCGGCTCGCTGTCATCGGTCTGACATTCCTGTTGCCGTATCGTTACTGTGACTTCGTGGGCTTTTTTGTGGAGCTCTTTATTTCGACGGTTTTATGCTGGAATGTTTTCGCTAGCTAGCTTACTGGAGAACACAAGCTCTGGTCTAAGTTAGCTTACGGTGCGGCGGCAGCGGCGGAGTGCCCTCCAGTCACCTGGTTAGGTGATAAAACCTCACAGATATATCACTCTTTTGACACCTTTTTCGAGTCGGAGACATTTGGAGACGTGTGGTGGTCATTTCCAGCTGAGGACGGCGCTTCTGTGCTCATTTTTGTACGTTCCTGGCCTCCAATTAAGTTGGATGTTTTTCGATGTGCTCCCGACTGCAAGGCATTTGATTTGCTAGCACCGTGTAAGTATTTATGTCTACACTGAAACCTGCTGTAGTTAAGCGGTTAGCTAGCCAATTAGTTAAAGCTTGATATGTTTATTGTTGTTATGCACCTGTCCTCAGCGCGTATTGGTCCCGTCAGTAAACATTAGCCTATAAACATCGCAGGTTAAAGGTAAAACAGTAGTGATCCCAGGTAGGATGTCTTCGCTAGCTCGTAAAGCAGCAGGGAGTGGATTAAAGATTAAACTTGGCTGTTTCCGCTCATTAAAGCGTACATGGCTTGACAGGACTCACACAGTGACTTCTGATCTGTAAAAAGGACACTCAGAATAAATTTGGGTGAAATTTAAATAGTTGAGTTACATCTGTGTGATGTTTAGTTTGGACTCTGCTCTTTCAGTAGCACTAAATTAATATTTGAAACTCTAAACCCTTTTTGATTGACAGCTGTCCTGGCAAATCAATGGAGAAACTTCAGGATCTCAGCCAATCCGAGTTACAGGATTTACTGGATAACTCGGAGCGGGTGGAGTCGATGGCACTGGAGTCTGATGAGGTGAGTTTCCTAGTTGTTACATGACGTCAGTGTGTCGCTATACAAAACAATCCCCATTTTTTTTAGATTGTCTGCATAGTTTGAGCTCCGCAGCTGTCTTTTACGTTGTGTGGATATTGGTGCTGAATGGGCCTATGCTTTAAAATGGCTTTGAACAAAACCTCTCTGTGTAAGCTTACGTTGAAATGCTCTGTTAGAGCTCCTGTGTTTTTACACCCTTAGGCTTGCTGATAGGCCTGAAGTAAGGATTGTGTTACAAGATGACATCATCTTTTAACTGGGAAAAGGGCTGAAAGGACTGCATATCAGGCAGCTGATTAAAGTGGTTTATGTGGGAGAGAGTTTCTTCCTCTGGTGTGTACTTTGTGCTTTATCAACATCACACACTAAAGGAAAGGGAACTACCAGAATAGTGTAATAGGTTCCTTTAAAGGACAATAAACAAATAGTTACATCTATAATAGTTACATATTTATTTATATATATATTAGGGGCGTGTTTAAAAAATCTATTTTTGATTCAAATCGATTTTCATTTGAATAATCCGATATCGATTTGTATAAACCCGAGATCGATCTTTAAAATTAGAAATATAAATTCACCTACTTTGTGTAGGAGTACACGGCCGACCTTCCCACTGTGCAGGTACTGATACGCTTCACTACTTGTATAGTTTTTCATTGCCAAACCGTCTACACCTTCCGAGAGTATAAAATAATTAAAAACGTCGCCGTAATTAACCTCAGACCACCTTTTCATATAATCCACCCACTGTCTTGGATGAGACGGTGTTGTCCCATTCGAAATTCTTATTGCTTCTCTGGTCTCCTCCCATGTAACTATTCCTTTTGGTTAGCTGAGCGGAAGTTCTAACACAAAGGCGGAACAAACACACGGTTAAAAGTGGGTGTGGCGAAATACGGCGAATATAAACATATAAACACTAATGTTTTTAGTAATGGTAGGTTGAGTGTTCCTTGTACATTTACTACATTAGTTCTCTGAAAATCACTTTTCGTATTTAAACAAAACATATTATTGTAATTGAAATATCCATAAATTAATCGTTATTGAATTGAATCAAATCAAATCGGAAATCAAATTGAATTGGGACCTTGTGAATCGGGATTGAATGGATCCGGGAAATCAGTGGCGATACACAGCCCATGTATGTATGGATGGATGGATGGATGGATGGATGGATGGAATTTTTTGGCATGTTAAACAACATACATTTTGCACCATTTTCAAATAAAAAATTTTTATAGCAGTAGTGTTATGAAATAAAATCTATGATAAATACAGATGTACACTGTTCCATATATACAGTTAGTAAGCCTGAGTTATCCAGTGCGTACAGTTTTACTGTCTCTTATCGTGCATCTCAGGTAGAAAGGCAGTTATGGCTAAACTGGATCCCACATTTCCATGTTATTTGAATAATAGGAATAGGTGGAATGTATCTGTTCAAACCGAAGATCATGTAGCTGTTAATGAACTTCTCTTGAACAGCTGTCTGTTTGCAGTGCATACACAAGTAATGTACATTCAGTCAGTGTCAGATTTGCATGTTAAATGTTTGAGCGGCCCGCTGTAAACCACATGATTTACTCAAAGGACATTTTGGTTAGTTCACATACTCATGAACATACATGAGACTTACTTGGACTTGATACTGATCTGTCTGGAAACTGATATTAACCGTATTTCAGTAATATTCTTGGGTTAAAAGCATCATAATCTTCTATAAACCTTGAAGATTTAATTTGAGTATTGCAGTTGTTCAGCAATTAATTCTGGATTGTGTGCCAACATAACATTCTTTTTCACAAGATGTCTTGATATGATTTCAGTGATACTAACGTACATATTGGTACCCAGAGAAATTACTAAGCTGTGGCCTGTTTTTTGGCTGTGTGCTCTGCAGGTGTCAGTAATAGAAACAGGCCTAATGAAGGTAGATGTGGGCAATATGATGATCCGCTAGTGATACTGTGATAATACATTATTGATATCATAGATACTTGAGGAACACACTGACCAACTGGATGTAGCTGAGGCGTGACTTGCTAAAAATGGTCTTATCAGTCTTAGAAATCAGCCATCACCATTGACTCTGTCTCTTTTTGCAGATCCAGAACATTCAGCTGGAAAGGGAAATGGCTCTGGCTTCCAACCGCAGCCTGGCTGAGCAGAACCTTGACATGAAACCCCGGCTAGAGCAAGAGAGAGAACGCCTGGTGGAGAAATATGCTGAACTAGAGGAAGTGAGGGAGAGATACAAACAGCACTGCGCCCTCAGAGGTAAGGGAACCTACTAAAATTGAGAGTGCTTGAGAGTTCACGGAACGAGAACTTATGAGACGTGGAAAGTGAAGGTAAAAGTTGAAAGATGGTATGGGGCGGGGAGAGGGGGGTAGAATGTTGCAATCAAATATGTTAGCGCTGGTCGATATCAGGTGCCAGCAAATAAATATTTTGGCTGAAGTCTTTTAACTAAGAGGAATGAAAACCAAGCGTGAACAATGACATACAGGGTTCCAGCACGTTGGGGAAATGAGGAATGTGCAGTATTTTGGACCGAGTTTTGCAATAAGCTACTGAGAATAGAGCCCGTCTGCAAAGGCATTTTAATGTTTAGCAGCTTCTTATTGCTGTTTGGTTCCCTTTTACGGTTTCACTTTACATAATTGAGCACGAAGGCAAAACACTGGCACATAATGACTCAAGATCAGCTGACAATCATATGTCACTGATTTTCTTTTATAAGGCTCGTAGAACCTTTCTCAGTGAGTCCACTGGCACTTAAAAAGCTCTATGTTTATTATTTTAATATAGAAATTATGACAGTTTAGATTTTAACAGCTGTTCAGTCCAGACGTGTGTCATGTATCTGTAAATATGTAAACACAAAAAACAAATTTGGTGCTGTATTTTTTACTTGTTCTGTTATTTTGTTGATGAGACTTTCAGAACGTTCATTTCAGAAACATTTCGTACACCTTTGACCAAAGGCTATTGAACTTTTTTTGTTTACTGAAAAACTTGAATATATGTTATTTAGTTTGTAGCCAAAAGCACTTTTCGTAACCGAAATGTTTTTAATGTAGCTTGATTATGCAGCAGGTGTGTATCCATCACGACTATATGTCTGCAAAAGATTTATACACCTCAAACGTGTATACAAAGTTTTGTACAATGTTGGTGATTTTATTCATTATTTGCTGTTACCGTGAAGTCTTTTCATATGACATGTTTTAAACTGTAAACATACTAATGGACAGATATCCAGCCGGTGAGTTTTAACTGTCACAGGGAATGGTCCAGACACAGTTGATCAACTGTGTGTACAAGATCCTCTGAAGCTTCACCTTTGGAATATTTACTAGTAAAGATACTACTAGTTCTTAAGCAAGAGGCACCTGGCCCTAGCATACTGTTATTAGTAAATAAAGGGAAGTGAGAGAAGAACAGAAAAAAGAAAAGGTTCATGTTGTCACAAGGTAGGATAATGACAAAATCTATTGTTACAGATCTGTGTTGTAACAAGAGGGCAAAGGGCAGTTGCTATTAGTTAAGAGTTACAATTCCATTGTCAATAAAGGAGCAGGTAGTTACAGTTTCCAGTCATACTGTATGTCGGCTACTCTGGCATGTCGTCACTGTACAAGGAAAACCAGTGTAAGATGAGAGATAATCCTTTATTAGTCCCACAGTGTGAAAATTCACAGTATCTCCAAAATGGCAACTGTACAGTAAGGCATAAAAACATTTCTTTACTTATAATGTGAGGCAGTGGAACCAGAAATGTTTTCAAATTTCCAATTTTGGAGCATTTCTATTGGTCTGTTCATTCAACAAACAAAAAGAAATGTCAACAAAGATGTTTTTCTTTGGACAGCGACAATATGATCTCAGAAAGCCTTTTTTCTCTTACTGTGACTTTGAGCTTCTAGAATGAAAACCTGATCAGAACCCGTGTTAAACTAAGTTGCCGTATGATAAAGTATTTGTCATAAATATGAATACATTGATAATGGTAACTGTCTATCTGCTGCCTGTGGCTCGTTCCTGCTTGCTGTGGATTCATGGATTACACTTGTGGACAAACAAAGTGAGGTTAATAAAAAGATCAAAACTAATGTTTACAAGCTCTTTTGCATCTTTACTGCTGTTTGTTTATACAGCTTTAAAAGTAAGCTTTGTTTTCTCAGCCAGTCCTCAGCAGTTCGCCTGAGTTTTATGCATCCAGTCCAATCCAGCCTGTTTTGAAATAATGGAATTTGATGCTGTTACTAAGTCATTAGGAATATGTTGCCTAGCGAGCCTGTCCTGTTTCTTTGCTTGCGTCATTCATACAGGCCTACTGCTTGTTTTGTGAGCTCCACTTTCCTGAAACTCGTTTTTCATCGTTCTCAGTGTTGGCACTACGTCATCATGTTTAGTGTGGAATATGTGATGCTTCTTTCTTTTGTTGTTTTTTTTCTTCTTTGTTCAACTTCTTTTTTCCATGCCTTTTGTCACTGTTAGAAGAAAAACCTGTTTTCAGATGATGTATTCAGTGTTGAAGGCAGTGCAGTACAAAGCAACACCAAACAATACTGTAATAATCTTTTTATTATGCTGTGGTGTTCTAAAATTCTTGGAACAACTTCAAAGTAATAACAAATGAATACATGTGCTACTCATATTTCTATGAAAATGTTTTAATTTTGTGTGTTTTTTTTAAAAAAGGAAGAAGTCTGGTGTTCTAAAATAAGCTTTTGGTTGAAACCTGACCACTGGGCCAGAAACAAAAAGAAACAGACAAATAAAATGTTTACATAAGAGTCATGCTAAAATTATTACAGCATGGCGGCTACAGCACCTAAGCAGGGACTTTCCCGCCTGCTTGTGTTGTTTTCTTGTCTTTAAAAATCAAACCTGTAGTTGAGACAGTTCTTGGATGCTGTGTCCTTGTCTGAGTCTCTTAGGGTTGTGCGATATTGCCAAAAAATAATATCTGAATATTTTCTGTAATTTTGTTGATAACGATAATAAAACATATTTTGCATTATTTGAAAATATGTTTGTAAAAGTCATATATTTTACTAGCTTGCACTTCTTAAAGGATATTAATATCCATCCATTATCTTCCTCTTTAGCCCGCTAGTCGGGGCGTGGGAAGAGGGGCCCTCCTGTGCCCCTGACTAGCGGGGCTGGAGCCAATCCCAGCGTTGTCGGACGAAGGCACTGTTTTAGTGAATGACTCCGCTAAAGTTTGCTGAGTGTGTGTTTAGCCAGACACCTAAGGTCTTGGACGCTCTTCATCCTCCTCATACTCTGTGTGGTGGTTTGTTAGGAGATGATGGAGCAGGTTAGCTGTGGAGAGATCTTTAACGGCTGCTTTCTTACAAAGTCTGCAAACTGCCGTCTTCTGAGCAACGTTAGTCTTTTCAGATCCAAACCAGGTCCACGCAAGTGAAGATAATCCTCACCTAGGAGTTAAATCTAAGACTGCGAGGCTCTTGGTGTCTGAGTTTCTCCCCCCTGGCGCAATGTGTTCACTCATTTTCAGCTTTAGGTGTGTTGTTTAGGCCGCTATGCTAGCTTTAGCCTATGCTAGCACACAGTATGGGCATTCTCAATGCGCACTCACAGCAGCCTGTACTAAAGCATGAAGTACTGAGCGTGTGGAGTCGAGCCGTTCTGATTGTTGTTTTTCCCCAGTCTGTAGTGTACTCAATAACATCAGCTCGTGCATCGTTAACACAGCAATTAAGATATTATCGTAGACCATATATATCACATACCCCTAGAGTCTCTTATAAATGGTTCCATGCAGCCAATGTGTTGTTATAATGTTCAGCCACTGCTGCTCTAATTGTTTGAACTGCTTGCCCAGCACAAGAAAGCAAAAAACATAGTTTTTAAAAATTTTATTTCCATTAAAGTGCAGTGTGTAAAATTTAATGATCTATTAGCAGAAATGGATTAAGTATACAAAACCATGTTTTTCTAAGTGTACAATGTAGAGCTTTCATATTTCTACTAAACGTCTTTCATTATTATATTTAAGCGTGAATTTATAGGCAAATTCAAAGCACCAATTGGAATATGCTAAAAGATGATGATTCAGTGACTGCTGCTGGTGCCTGGTAACATTTTGTGTTGTGAAACGTAGGAAAACCCATACGAAGCATATGAAATCACAGTCCACAGCATAGGTTCTACTCAACGCTTGGAAAGGTGGAGGGGTATTCAGCTGGTTGCAATCTACAGCCTCTTCTATAGATGCAGTCGCTCGCGTGCATCTAAAGTTGTGGGAGTGTTTCACACAAAAACTCAACAGTGTGGTGCTCTGTCAGCTCTGCACAGTGAAGAATCAACAGTACAACTGCAATGCATGAGTTTTGGACTGTGTCTGTTGAGGTGTGTTCTTCGGGAATGGTGTCGCTCACATTAACGATTCCTGTCGTCATTTCCTCTTATTTCGTTCTCATTGCTCGAGTGTGAGCGCCTGCAATAACCAAATTACTAGCATGTGCGCTGTGCTTCAACCAAACATAAAATGGCTCCTCTTCTTGGATTAAAAGCTAGCTGGAAAAACAGAAATTAGGCTCATTGCACTCCAAAAGCAGTGTGCGAATACAGTGTGAGCTTGTTTACATCTTGTATTAGAATGGTTTAATGTCCAGATTGTGATGTCATGTTATGCTTGATGTCAGTTTAGGTCTCTGTTATGAATACGCCTGAAGTGGGCAGAGTTAATGAATTTATTAAATCTTGTATTAAACAAATGATTCAAGATTAATATATTACTATGCTGGTGTTGCTAATATCATTAGTGCCAATAGAGTAAAATAATGCCAGCATGTGTAGCATTATTAACAGTACACTAATGATTATTGATTTTAAGTATTTTCAGCCAATATATCCTCCTAATTTATGTTTATTATGTTGTACCTGACTCTTCAGGTAACCCTTTAACATCCCAGACTGCAAACTGGTTGGGTAATATTTAGGTGTTATAGAAGTGTGTAGTAACACTTCTAGTAACCAGCTGGTCTGAAAGGCCATTCAAGGGGTTTAATATGGGCTTAATTATTAGCCCTTGGATGGAGTCACATGTGTTGGAGCAGGAATACTCAAACACACAGTGTATAAGGAGACAGGGACTCTGATCTGCTCTTCTGACATGTTAGACTGTGGTGGCGTATGTTGCATAACTAGAAAATCCTTTTTGAAGGTGCTTAAATTCCCAGGAAATGGAGTAAACATTAAAAATAGTTGTTTGATACTAAATATAAGTGTTAATCTCTGCTTACATTTTTTGGATCAGATGGACATGTGGACATGGCTAGTGAGCAGTTTGATTGACAGCTCTCTGTCCCACTCACCAAGCTTGCTGTGCCTCTAATACAGAAATAAATCCTTGTCCAGCTTTTGTGTGACACTAACTGGAGGAAAAGAAGTCACAGAAAAACGAAAAAACAAATGGCCGCATGAAGCAATGTGCAAAGAATGGATAAACACAGGCACACACACACTTGCACACAGACGGATGGACAAAGCAACAAGTTAATGAAGGGATGGATGAAGAAATAATGCTAATGTGTGGCTAAACAGGTGACAGGCAGCTACAGACAGGAGGTGTAGTCTGCTAGCTTTTGGCTATGCTGTGTTCGCTGTAGCTCAGTAGGATTATCTGACCCTGAAACTGTTTTGTGTAGTTAGGAAACACTTATAGAAGATTTACCCAAGAGTAAGACCACCCAGTTTACACTTAGAGGAGAGGAATATAAGGAAATGTGTTGGTTAATTATTAGCCGTTAAAAAATTATTCAAAGATTATATTTATTATGTTTACTGTTTGCCTTCAAGAACAAGATTAGAAACAAATAATGCAAAAATTAGGCAAAACAAAGGTTTAGCAGTATTATAGGTGTTCTAAAGTAATGGGGATTTGTTGTAATTGTAACAGTCCAGGTGAAAGCATATGTCATCAGTTCAACCAGGCAAATCAGATGTAGGCAGTCACTGTTACCTATTAAAGTAATGACTCTTGAACTCTTTTGTGTTTTGTTTATTTTTTATTATTATTATTTTTGTTGTTTTTGTTGTTTTAACCTTTGTGTGAATCAATTTACTCTGTCTTTCTCTGACTGTACCTCTCTGTGCCTTTCCTCTCCTCTTTCCAGATGGCATTATGGGACAGGTGTCCCCCGAGGGGTTGTTCACTCGTCTGCAGGCAGAGGGCACCAATACAGAGGAAGAGTCTGAGGTGAGGGGCTCCTCCAGTGTATCAGCCTTTGCTTTCTGTCACCATGTAACTTAAGACTTACAACTTAGGTGTTGACTTGGTTCTGTGTGTTGTCAGTCAGGACCAAGTGTAGGTTTGAGCTTCTCTCTCTCTTGTCTCTCACTGTTTCAGACTCTAGCTGATGAGTTTCTGGAAGGTTCCTTGTCACTTGACTCCTTCCTTGAGCGCTTCCACTCTCTCCGCTCGCTCGCCCACAAAAGACGGGTGTGCATCGAGAAGCTGCAGGAGATCCTTCGCCAGAAGAGCCAAGGAGTTGGAGACTCTGGCATGACATCACAGTCATGCTCCAATCCGGACGCTGGATCACTATCACCGTGGCAACAGCAGCAACCCCAGCAACAGCCGCAACAGAAACCCAGTGTGTCCGCCAACCCCTCCAACTCTGCCCTGCCTTACCCCCCATACCCTGTTTCTGCTCCCAACCAGCCCTCTTCGGCCTCTGCAGCAGGCCCCTCCAACCCTTCCGCTGCATTTCAGCCGTACACCAACCAGGTCACAGCCTTTACCCCATCCACAGGCTACCCTGCTCCTCGGCCTGGCTTTGGCCCCTCCACATGCCCATACCCCACTCAGCCTGCATTTCCTGCTGCCCAAGGTCCACCATTTGGGCAGTTTGGCCCTACTAATGCTCCGTACCCCAATCCATATCCTTATGGGGGTTATAGTTACCCCATGGGCCCCCATGTGGCCCCTTCCCAATCACCTACAGGTAGGCCGCTTTATAGGCCTGGGTTTGGGGTACCACAGCCATACTCCTGAATCCTAGTCTCTCTCTAGATTTCTCTCTCTCTTTGTCTCTCTCTCTCTGTCTCTCTCATAGTCTCTCTCTCTCAAGCCCTCAGCTGTCTAGTCTCTTCCCCCCCCCCACACTTTTTCTTCTCCTGACACCAAGATTTGTGGTTTGCGTACCCCTGACACATTCTCTTCCTGTTCAAGGCTTACACAGAACGATCGACCTTGGTTTACCATGTCCCTTCCCCCAACCCCCCCACCCCCGACACTCAATGAAAGACTGGCTCCAAAAAAACCTGTCAGAGACCAAAACGGATGCCAGAGAGGACTCTGGACTCGGTTCAGCTCAGTTCCTGGCTATTCTAGCATGTTTTCTGAGATCACATGTCATTGATAACGTGTTGGTTGTATTTGACGTTATCTTTTTAATTTCATTCAACAAAATAGTGTTGCTGTTCGGCCTTTGTTCGGCTATGGTTCATAAGTCACGTTGTCTTTTATTATTTAACTGCTAATGGAAAATTTGTGTCACACTACGTGCGAGTGCATCTCTGAGCATCAGGCTACTCTTGCGTTTGCGTAGCCACTTATCTGTGACATCCTTGTTTTGATTTCGTAGCATTACACCTCTTATCGTTTGCTGACTCCTTCGCCAAGTTTGTCACGGCGATTTTGCGTGCATTTTCATGCGGTTGGATACGACCCTGGACCATACTGTCCGTAACTTGTCTGAGAGAGCAATCAGTTCTGTCGTGAATGCAAGAGTGCAACTGCCCCCCGCCCCCCCCAACCCTACCTCCTTTTCTTTGTCTGAACTGACTCCTCGCTCCTCCCCTTCCCCTCACTCTTTCTTAACCTTTTATCTGGTTTCGTACTTATTCCTTCCTTTTTTTTGTTCCCTTCACACCTCCTCGCTCCATGTATAGCTTATCAACTGAGAACAATGAAATGAACCGAAGGAACAGTTTATTTCCCAGTTCTCTAGTGGAGACTGTGTGATTTGTATAAACAGATACTAATAATAATGCTAAATAATAATAAAAAAAAAAACAAGGGATATTAATATAGACATATCTTTATCTGCTATAGCACAGTATGTGGCGTGGCATCGGAGGCAAGGGAATCAAAACACAGCACAGCGCATATGCAAGGGAGTTTGGGCTGCATAACATCTGAGTGTTCATACAGCATTCAGTACCAGTCTAGATACTGAAAACGTTTTTAACAGTAAGCTTATGCAGACGACTGACATGTGGCCAGGTTGTGGCCAGGTTTGCCCGCTACAGATCCTTGCGAGAACGCTTTGCGAGGATATTCAAGGCCTTGGCTTGCCTGACCTGAGGGTAGATGAAAGCTTTATGCATCCTCTACTACGGTGTTATGTAGTCCCCTGTAACAACCCCACCTTTTTCGGAGTGTTTACCTGCTGCGTGTCGACTCTTAGGATGACCATTTGGAATCACATTTGCACTCCACAATAACAGCTTCTGTCCCTGCGGAAGAAGGGCCTGGCGGCGGAGCCTGAGAACTGTCAGCTTCAGATCAGATGCTCGGGGTCAGTTTTCCTTTATTTATTTATTTTTTTGGTTTTTCCCCTCCCCCCTTTAGATTCTTCTCGTTTTATTACCAATCATTGTTGTTTTTAACTTTAAAAGCAATCCAAAAACCAGAGGCGTCCCCAATCAGGCCTCAGGTGGCTTTAACGAATCAATGAACTCAGTAATTAAGACTCAGGTTTGGAGCAAACACCCCGTCGTCTACGGCCCGTCCTCAGGACCCGAAGCGAGGGAGAAAGCTGACATGAAAATAAAAGGAGGGGGAATGGGATGATACTTTAGTCGCACACTGTGATGTGCAGCATTAGAGGACAGACATTCTGTTGGGTTGGTGGTAATGACTGTAGCCTGTTAAAAGTGTATTATTATTATTATTATTATTATTATTATTATTATTATTATTATTATTATTTTTATTGCTTTTCTTTTTTTGGTGTGAATATTAAACACTGAAGTTGATCTATGAGACCTGTGTGGGCTGTTATGTAACCTTGCGTTGCCTTTATTTGTTTGCTTGTACATACACAGCGTTAAAGGTTTTGTCGGCTGAATAGAATTGGGTAGCAAAACAGATAACTTGACTCACTTTCCAAAAATATTCAAATATAGTAAAGCTTGAATCATAAACGAGATTTGAGGGGGCGTCGTGGGGATTTTTCTTTGGCAAACCAGCTTTTACGGGGCTTTCAACACATCTACGGCATGGTAAACCAAGACAGCGGCGCTTGACAAAGACCGAGAGCGTGAAGGAGGGAGAGAGGCGGCAGGGAAAGAGTGTAAGCGCAAAGAACAAATGAGCAATAGTGAGATGAAAGGAAACAGAGAGGCGAACAGGTATTGGTGCTGAGAGAAACAGTCACAGGCGAGATGCATCATGAACATTCAGTCTGATTAGTCTCTGGCGTGACTGAAATGTTGTTTCTGCTGTTCACTGAAAACTATACTGTCGAACTCAGGATCAAGCAATCAGCTGGATACACACCATACAGTTTATATATACTGGTAATGTTAATACAAGTATAATATGTAATAACTAATATGTTGATACACTTTAGCATATCGTCACTGTCCAATGAAAAGCAAGTATCTCTTAAATTGTAACTTTACAGGAAAAACATACTTTACTTTCAATGTAAGTCAATGGAACCAGAATATTTTCCAAGCTATTTTGAAGCATTTCTATTGGTCCATCACACAATATAAACGGCCACTGTCTTATTAAAATGATGTAGAAAACTTAAAATACATGTTTTTCATTGGACAGTGAGGATATGTATGTATGTATGTATATGAGAACACTTCCTAATGGCAGGTCGGTGTTAATTGTAGTTCTCTGCCATTACCTGATTTGGCAAATTGGCTCTTAAATGAGGTTTCTGTTGATTGAAATCCACAATTCAATGTGATGACTGGAAGCAATCAGGCTGAGAAATCTGGAACCAAGCCTATGTTCTTCTCACTCACGTACGTTTTACATTCATTTTACAACCATAAAAAAATTAATGCTCAGATAAATGGTTTTAAACAGAGACAGAGAGATGAAACTGTATGTAACAGTAACTCGGCAGAGAGCGGCTCTGTTGTGGTCTTGACCTTCTTTGTTGAGTCTGACTGTAACTTAGTCGAGTCCTCCTTGAGATAAACTAGTTTTTAACTGCTTCAATTCCAGAGTTAGTTTGGAGTCATTTACAAGTTTGCTATGCTCATATAGACTTAGAGATAACACAGTTTTTATTTACATTCTGCATTGACAGGTTTGGGTCGGTGATTTTATTTTTCTCCTGTTTGTTTAGTGTTGCAAAGTAAAGCAACAGTGGCAAAAATGTAAACTGTAAAAAAATAAAAAGTGTACACAGAACAATAACTTTTCAAAATAAAATCATATTTCAATATTTCCTACCTGCACACACAGATGTGGTGAGAAATAAACAGTCTAGAATAAGCCTCCGACTGTTTCTAAGTTTAGTCAGATGTTGGAAGTTTTCTGAACTCGATTGTGCAGCATCTGAGTTTCTCACTGTTTAGCTCCCGCTGTGAAGAAATCCAGCCAGTTCCAGTATTTAAACACTAACAGATACAATCACTGTGTTCTGGGGTTGCCGGAGTACAGGGCAGTGCAGGTTACTAAAGCTTAACAAAACACATAAATAGATCATTTAAAAAAGGCAGTTGGCCTCAGGTCAGACTAGGGACTACATTTAAGACGAGATGTCCGAGACCAAGACACAGTCAAGGTTAAATTACATGTGATGATTTTCTACATGAAGTTAACTCATTCTTTATAAACAGACTTCTTTAGTGTACCATTACTACTTATTTGCTTTATTAAACGTATGTTTTAAAAAAAAAAAAAAAATAATAATAAAATTATATATATATATATATATATATATATATATATATATATATATATATATATATATATATATATATATATATATATATATACACACACTACATCATTTTAAAATGACAGCTGCCGTTATCATTGTGTGAACATTTAATAATAAAGATACCAGTATAAATGCTTTGAAAACCACTTGGAATAACATCTGGTTTCATTGATTTATATTGAAAGTTAAGAATGTTTTGTCTTCTCAGAGACAATATGTATGTCATATTGCGGTGTGTGTATATGTATATATATATATATATATATATATATATATATATATATATATATATATATATATATATATATATATATATATATATATATATACATACATATACTGGACAATTATGGGAAAATGGAAACAATTAAACAAACACATTACCATAAAGTCTATTTACTGTATTTATGTTATTTGCACTTATTCAAAAATGAGTGTTCTTCAACTATGAACTAATAAAGACCTACTGTGCAAAAAAATATAGCTTAACATTGTAAGTAGTGCGTTTACATATGTCAGTATGTTTATATAACTGGTTCAGAGCTTCTTCTTGTGGAAATAACCCAGTATTATTTATAGTTCTCATCTAATACCTGCTTTGACTGCTCAATACTTCATTAAGCTAATTCAAGATTGCTGCTGAAGGAACTGAATACATTCATACACGGTCTGGGGCGTCCAGGAGAAATCTGGAACTACACTTCTGGAACTACTACTTCTTTCAGAATAAGATGTTCATGCTACTTTGTATTGTATGTTTATTTACATCGGTGTTAATGATATCTGGTGTTCTTAGTGGTGAAGATACACTCATGGCTGAGATAAAGGCTTTTAAACAATCATCTTAGGTGCACAGTAGTGTATGTACAGTATAAATACAAGATAAATGATGACAAGTAACATAAAAATATATCAACATCCTGCATTATTTAGAAGCCGCTTTTCAAATTAAATAAATCTGTGACATCGCTCTTGTGAGTCCTTTGTACAAAAAGATCAGATTTGTTTTTCAGTCCTGTGCCCCCCATTGAAGCTCGCGTTCAGACGGCTCGGCTCGATTTGATCTTCTGATCAGAGGCTTTTGCACAGACATGTGAAGCTTACTGCTGGCTCCAAAACACATTGTGGGAAACGCAACAGTAAGAAATGCTGAGATTTATAGATTTAAACTATGTTTACATTTTATGATGATGTTAGAACTTGCAATAAAAACCTTTCCATTAATTTAGAAAGGAATGCACACAACTCTATATATTACCGCCATCAGAACAAAACCCTGTATCCTTGTTTTTTATACAGAGTTTGAATATGCCCTTAACAGTAAGCTTGAATTTCACAATGAATAGACCGATAGAAAGGCTACAAAGTCAATGACTTGTACCTTTACCATCGCAGAGATATGATGGTTTTTGTTTTGACAGCAACAATACACATATCCTCGCTCTTCAATGAAAAATATGTATCTTCATTTGTTGATTTTGAGTTTTCTACATTATTTGAACACACCAATGGTCATTTACACTGTGTGAAAATTTCATGATGAACAGACCAATAGAAATGCTCCAAAATAGCTTGGGAAAAGTTCTGGTTCCATTGACTTACATTGAAAGTAAAGTATGTTTTGCAATTTTGGAGATACATTTCTCATTGGACAGCCACGATATATACATGTACGCACACACATATATAAAGATTGTATAATATAATACGGATATATTTAACATTATGGTTCTGTTCAGTTTGAATTAGAAGTACGTTGATTTTCCACACACATAAATGGGTCAAAGGAAAAGTAGGCGAAAGCCCCCCATGACGAGGAAATTACCCAGAGAGGTGATGTTGGGGGATTTGGGCTCCATTTCATAATTTGATGTGCTTACAGAATTATTTACTCTAGCGAGTCCTCCGAATGAGGCCAGTGCATTGTTTTCCTCAACCAAGACGCAGTAATGATCATGTAAATAGAGAATATGCTACTGCCGTCAGGAGACGTCCCAGAAGCTGAAAAATCAATTCATATAAATTTACTCACTAGTTTTATTTTTCTCAGCGCCTCTCTGCCTGTCTGATTACGCTTTGCCCTGCTTTGTGCTAACACCCACTCTTGTTACGAGCTTGTCGCAGGTTTTTTGTTGAAGTTTAAGATGTTTTTTTTTTTTTTCTCAGTGCTCCTTTGAAGTGAGGAAGCAGTGCAGTGTGCAGAGATAGCAGCATTAGCGTTGTGGAGATGCACTGTATGGAGGGAGAGAGATGATGGGGGAGGAGAAATGAAAAAAGGATAGTTTTTTAACTCCTCTGCCTGTTTCCTTTCACTTCATTCGTGTCTGTCGCTCACTCTACACTCTCCTCCATGTGCTTTTCACAGAAGGTAAGATGTGGATCTGCTGTATTTTTGAACGTCTCTAGGGGCCAGGCACAGTTTTAGCCCGGGGCCCAATCTCAGTTACTCTATCAACGGCTTATAATGGTAGACACTCTGCTGGGAAAAGTTTATACGGCCCAGGTCCGAGTTTCGTTCCAGCACGTAATCTTTCCACTTAACAGTTTTTCTTCTGTGACGTTGTTGAAAACTTTGGCGGAGGCAACTGTCTGCACTCGAAGGCCAGGAACAGCCAAACCTTCAGCTTGCAAACAGCTTCGGCCTGGATAATCACAGCAGGTCTACTCAGGCCAAGCTTAAGCCATAGCGTGACCTCGATTGACCCTTCAGCCATGATCTCTCAAAGTGTTAAGATTAGATTTACTACTCGCACCCAGTAACAAACTTCAACAAACTAATCTGAAGGTAAGAAGAGATCTGGGCGGAGATCACGGCACTGAGTGTTTGAAAAGATTGTATCTTTAAGTGTGTTATACATGAAAGGCTCTTTTGTTAAAGCACAGCTGAGATCAAAGGTCAAAGGCTTTGGAAGCTAAGGTGTTGTGTTCTTCCTTTATACAACATGTGTGTTACACATACCATCTTATGTAGACATGAAAACTCTAACTCCATATGTCTCGGTAGTAAATGTGCTTTGCTTGTAAAACGCTATTAAAGCATTAGAATAAATACAACAACAAGAATTGTTTGTCTTTAAGGATGCTAGTTATCTTCATTAGAGGAACGCAGGTTTGATTCCTCACTACATGGTTAACTTTAGTCACTGCCTGGATTTGTTTACTTCCATCAGCAGCACGTATGACTTAAGATAATGAAGCACTGCTTATAAAAACTAGATTGTAGACTGCGATGGTCAATACTGGGATTCCATGAGAAGAGATTAGGAAACAGCTAAGCTAACATACATCAAACCACAATGTATTGTTTATTTGTAGTCTATTTATTTTAATGCAGGTGTTGTATTTTAAGAACCTGATGCTCAATGGCTTTGCGTGATGGAAATGCATTTTTCTATTTGCTGCTAGTTACTTATGGAACACATTCTGCTGCTGGTGGTCATGCCCGCTCTCCTACTCGTTGGTAAGTAGAACTTCTGTTCATGAAATCTGCAGCACAGTGGGTTTTTTTTTTAAACTGATGGATTCTGCCCTAAAACAAAAGCACTTAAGTGAAACCATTCAAGGCCGCAACACCACGAACCTCTGGACTTCATTATATGGCATTATATATAAGCAGAAATGTGAAAAGAGTGGATTTGGTGCTGGAATACAAACATACATACCTTTAAATACTCCATCCTTCAGTATACTGAGCTGAGCAGCTGCTCTTTCACAGACGAAGGCCTGAATCCATGGTTTCGCTGTGTTATAGCTGTTATTTGACTCTTACCACCCTATACAACTCTTAAACGGTTGTTGTTGTGGTTATCATAGGTTTCTGGGCTGACTTGTATAAGTTTTGCACACTTAAAAATAAATGTGACAAAAAGGGTGTGCAAAAAAAAAAAAAAAAAGTTGCATAACTAGGATTGGATGGGCACCAGTGTATCAAAAACGGGCCTCCTTATATAAGAATTGTTTCAGATAATAACAGCGTAGCTTGTTTATTTGCGATTGTTATACCTTAAACGAGTTGTTAGTTTCACAGCATGCCCCTCCACTCACTAGTATTTAATAAAGAAGCTAAATATTCATGTTAGATCGCCTATTTAAGATTGAAAAAATAAATAAATAATAAATATTGTTTTGCTGCTTGTAATGAAGGCATGCAAAAGTAGTCTTTATGAATGAGATACTTTATGAAGTACATCTGATGGAAGCTAACTGGTACGGAACATTGTTAAGAAGTTAAATCTTTCTTCGAGCCATGGATGTGAAACTGCATCTAAGAGTGTCAGCGCCATTGTCCTCTCTGCCCCACGCCCTATAGTTATACAACTACTTTAGTTCCTGGAAGAACTTTCCAAATGGATATTTGTTTAAATGAGATCCAGCATGAACAACCTTTTCAAAATGTGCTCTGGAGTAAATTTAAGGTTAATCCTAGAACCGTACGTCCTAGCTGAGAACCATTTAGGGACCTGTTTCGAAGCGCGTGGGCCTGTATGTTAATTAAGCCCTCAGCCGGATAGAGTCCCTACTATTCCTGTGAAAGTAATACCCGAAGGCATGATACATATTTGTTTGTAACTGCAAAGTCTGACTTGACTTAAACCATGAAATGCTGTATGTGTGGTCACTGATCAGTATTTGTCACTGTAGTTGCTGTTGTTTTAAAAGCAGCTTCAGAAAAACCTCCTGCTGTGTTTAGAAAAACTGATAAGTGCTATCATAAGACTCAGACTGTGACTGCAAACCCAACATGATAAACACAAGCTAAAGTATGTCTTGCTGTTTAATATGGCCTTGCATACATAGTACTGTAATTCTGGGCGAATAGCTTTCTAAGTACTAGTTTGATATATAATGTATATATATATATGCTTCTTCTTTAAGAGGCATGCTGTAATCAGCCTGTCATTCATTCCGTGCCCAGAGAGCTCACTTTAAGACTATGTCTATACAAAAATTGCTGATTCATTGCAAAGTTTGATTGAGTCTTACTAAGAGATTGACAAATACGTTTCAGAGACATGATTTATCATGACTTATCAACATGATTATCAGCCCAAAGCTGCAGGACATAATAGTGGTTTTGTGAAATTAACCAGTATTTAAGTTGCACTTTAAATTCTACTATTGCATTAAAGGTTTCACTGAAAGACTCAGAGGTTAACAGTGCAAACCCTGTATTATAAAGCCCTACACGTCCATGCCTTATTTCACAACATAATAGAAAATCCATAATGTGATGTGAATGAAAGAATAAAAATGACATGTAATACAAAAGAAGAAATAATTTAACAAATTAATACATAAACCCAAAAATTGGGTTAACAGAATACACAAGTGCTCTATCTCTTAATATAGTTTTATATATAGTTCACACTTTTAGCTGGATTCTTTTCTACAGGTATTTAATCTGTTTCTTTTACACTGTAAGTGCGAGTACAGATGTTGCAGGAATGCGCTCTGCAGTGGGGCATCAAAGCGCATTCATTCAATTATATGTTAATTAGCATGGCAGCTTATTTTTAGAATTTTTTACAGGCTTTTAGCAAATTAGTTTGAATGAAATTGTATATTGTATATATATATATATATATATATATATATATATATATATATATATATATATATATATATATATATATATATATATATCACCGGTGTCTAAAGAAAACACATGTATCTCTAGATACATTTTTCTATATCATTTGAATACAGCAGCTGCTTTTTTGAACTGTTTCATAATGAATGGACCAATAGAAATGCTCCAAAATTACATGGAATACAACCTCTTTACATTTGTCCTTTTGTCATTTGGAAGATACTTGCTTTTCTTTCATTTTTTCCCTTTCTTCTTCGATATGATTATGGTCCAAAAAAAAAACAAGCTATTTTGGAGCATTTTGGCAGCTACTGCATTCAAACGATGCATAAAATCGAAAATTGACATTAATGGAGGTATATATATATATATATATATATATATATATATATATATATATATATATATATATATATACACACACACACATACATATTTAAAAACTAAGAATATAAAGTACATAATAGCTTATCATTTCCGTTCAGTCGTCTATTTTCGCTAGAATTTGACCACCGCCTTAAAAAACTCAGTGCCGCAGAGTAAATAAATAAAGAACCAAAAGAAAAGAAAAACAAAAAAGAAAAGAAGAAGACTGAGCTTGTGCATAAACTGCAGAAAGAGCAAAAGTGCACAGGAGCGTCTAAACCAAGCCGCAGATGTCACTTCAGTCTTTTGTTCTCAGTGACACAGCGTTACAAAGTCTTGTTCTTGTAAGCTGTAGTCTCTTCTCACGGGCATATCCATCACAGGTGAGAACTCATAGTAAAGTCCAATCTTAATGTCTCAGTCCACCACATACAGTAAATGTTCTGTCAATATGATGCATATTATATGCGAGCATTTAGCTAGTAATAACTGTTCTGCCACTGTATGTAACCAGAGATTCCAAGCTAAATGTCCTTGTATAATTTTCTTCATATTGATAGATCCACCAGGGTCTGATATAATCACTGAGGCAAACAGGTTTGACGTACTGATTTTGTGCAAGTGCTTTAGAGTCATCTTGCATACACATTTACTGCATGTGCTGGACTGAGACAGACTGGATGTTACTATGAGATCTTACATGTGTTGCGATGACAGATCTAACTTTTTACACCAATTTAAATTTTATCAAACCTGTGTGCTTGCAGGATATGGTAATATGCAACACAACCTTATTTGATGTTAACAGCTGACTTCTTTCTGCTGTCTTCCGCAGATTCACACATGAACAATTCCAGCAGCTTTACAACTCCAAACATGACTTTAACATTACCAGAGATTTCTAGCCCGGCAAACATTTCATGTGTTAACAGCAGCACCGTTCAGTCCACCAACACACCGGACCCACCTGTACTGGCCAGGGTGAAGGTGGAATGGGACAAAAAGAATCCATGTCATGGCAGGATGTTCCTCTTAGTCAATCTCACCAAACCAAAGCCGTTATGTGACCAAATTGAAATTAGAAAAGATTCTTTAGGCAATGAGCTGTGTGAGGAAAGAAGATGCGGAAAGTTCCATGGATTCAAGACCTTTAGCGGAGCCTCCAAGACCAACGGTTACATTATTAAAAACCTAACTTTGAAGAGTTGTGCGACCATAGCCATCATCTGTAGCGGTACGTGTGCATTTGAAAGAACATCATATAATGAAATACTGCAGAACAATATATACTCAAAGCACTGAACCTCTTGTTCTCTTTTGCAGACATCATCGAAAAAAACAACGAGCTGTTGGCCTATAAAGCTATCACTGGCTTGCTGCTGGCACTGGTTCTGGCTGTCATTCTCTTTCGGTTTGCATTGCCAACGTACAGAGCCGTCCGCAAGAGATGTGAGTCACAGAATAATTTTTTAAAAAGTCATTTTATAGTAATAGATGTGACTTCACAATCCCTCCTCATCGGTTCCTTACAGGAACTACACAACTTTTCATAATATTAAATGGATTTGTTCAACCTCATCAATAGTACAGTTGATTTAAGATAATGGTTTAATCTAAGATTTGATTGGATGATAAATTATATTGGAGTTCCTGAAGGAGAAGTTAGGAAATAGTTAAAAAACCATGCCATAGGTAAATAATATTATATGTAAATCCACTACTTGTCCAGTGTGATTTGCGTTTACTGTAAAATCAGTGTTTCTGTTTTCCTGACGTACAAAGTCATCCGCAAGAGAAGCGAGTCAGAATTTTTCTTTTATCATTTTATAGCATTAGATGTATCTTCTGTTGCACAGTCCCGTACTGGACATTGGTTTAATCCCTTCTTGTCCATTTCCCTCACTCTCAAACCTTTTCATGAAAATTTTTTAAATCTTGACCTTAATAACAGTTATATATTTTAAAGGATTATACAAAAGGATAAAATTATATTTAAAGGCGAGTAGTTGTTTAATCATTTGCTGCAGTGAAAGAACAAAATTAGACCTAATACATTTTTGCACAATGTAGCTTATTGTTTGAAACCAACTATTTCTGCAACAAATGTGCTTGTAAAAATAGCATATACCTTAAAATACATACATTGAAACATTGAAAATATCGACAATCTTGTTTTTTAAAGAAATACTTGGTATCTTGTGAGCTCGTTTAAAGAGGTTTATTTCTAGGTGTCTGCTGTAAGCCCCCCAGCATCACATAGACTTAATACTTAACAGAAATAAGCAGTAGTCAAACTAAGTATTGGATGATAACTACCGGTGATATTATAATATTTTGTATTATGTACATGTTTTTATTATATTTGTATTTATTATATTTTCTCTCACTGTCCACACACGTAGCTGTTTAAATTTTAGTACTATGTGCTCACAGTGTGTAACCCCCTCACCAAAAGTATGATTTATTTTCTAAGTCAACTGAACACCACAGCTGTGTGTGAATGTCTCATGATGAACAGAGCAGCAGCAATATTGCAAAATTACTTGGAATAAAATCTCTTTACGTCAACATCTAAAAAAGGCAGAGCTCATTTTTGTCTTCGAAGCAGCCGTGTTGCATTTTTCTACTGAAAACTCCTTTAATTATCTTTTAATTTATTAATTAATAAAGCTTCGGTATTGTGGTGCCATTAATAAGTGTGGTACGCTGTTAACGACTATGTCTTTCACTTACTGCAGTTTCACAGAAGCAGCAGAATCGTTGGATCGGCCCGACACAGAGTCAGAGTGGTGAGTCATTTCTCTCTCTCTCTCTCTCTCTCGTCTGTCACACACATACACACACACACACACACACACACACACACACACACTCACACACACACACACACACACACATACACGTGCACATTCTTGCAGACGTTTAGAGGAGAAGGTGTAACAATTCGTCTTCTTTTAGTGACTTATCACAGAGGCAAGCCTGGTCAGCTCACGAACGATACAGGCAAGAGGCACTCCTATCCCGGTGAGTGTGCACACATTCATATTCCTCTTACACAGGTGAACACAAACACAGGTACATAGTTTAATGCAGTTTTAATTCCTGTGCATTGCCAGGTTTGGAGAGGCTTTCAGTAAATCCCAGCCGGGAACCTTCATCAAACAGGAACAGCGACTACGACTCCTATGGCTACAACTGAACAGCCCTATGCTTGTGGGATCTTTGTGCAGTAGGCTGAGTCTTGTATATATAATAATTTGAAGTGTTTTTTTATTCTCTTGTGACTTTTGGCTCCAGACTGTTGTATTCATTGTGGAAGCGACGCAGAAAATAATCAACACAGAACTGAACAATCTCAAATGTGAAATTTGTACAAGCTGACAGAATAATACCTGTTTAGTATCAGCTAGGACTTCGCTTTGCACTCACTCGCATTTTCTATCATATTTTTGACTTGAAACGATTTGTCAGGGCAGTTTAGTGTACTATGAATGCATCTGATATAAGGAGGTAAACAAGGCTCAGAGAGAAAGGTGAATAATGTTGTTTATTTCTTCGCTTATTTAGTAACGCCGGAGAATATATCACATTTCACAGGATTTCTCACAAAGCCATAGTGGTGGGTGATCTGGTGAAAACAGCAGTTTGTCACAATGCTTAAAGATATTTCCCACACATGCAGTATGGATCATTCAAAACTAAAGACTATGAAAACTATTATTGAGTTGGCTTGAAAAAGCCTTTTGATAGTAATGAAAGTTTTGTTTAAAAACTACTTGGTGGCTGGATGTCTCCTGTGGTTTCTCTGCAGTTGCAATGACACCAAGTTCCCTGCCACCTGAAATTACCTGCCACCTTAAACTGCTACCTTAAAATTATTAACACTGTAATTTAACTAGCACCTTAAATTCCATACAACCTTAAATAAATTGCTACCTTAAATTCCCTTGCCACCTTAAACAATCTGCTATTATTTCATTTTTGTTTCCTTCTTTATTTAATTCAGTATTTGTGAATACATATATATATTCAGTACTCTCCCTAATCATCTGTAATTCTCCAATACTAAACAGCTGTGGATCATATATGTATATACACTATTGTGCAAAAGTCTAAGGCACTTATGCTGATTGTTTAAAAGCCCTTATCTTATCAATTAGTGTAGTTCCACCAGTAAGAACACCAGATATCATTAGAACAGATATAAGTCATTATATATACAATACAGTAGCATAAATACCTTATTTTAAAAGAATATATATACAGTACTATGCAAAAGTTTCAGGCACTTGGGGGCATTATTACATTTTACTTTTAAAAAGGCTTTTTCCAGAGAGGAAGCTTTTATTTGCCCTTTACACTCTTTATATTAAATATTTAAATAGTATTAATAGAGTAAGTAATGCTTTTACATACCTCTGTGTGTTTATTTAACCCTTTACAAGCGGTTTCCTGTGGAAACAACCCAGTATTATTTACAGTTCTCATCTATTACCTGCTTTGACTGCTAAATTAAGCTAAATCAAGATTGTTGCTGAAGGAACTGAATACATTCAAACAATGCCTGGGACGTCCAGGAGAAATCTGGAACTACACTTTGTTCTTCAAACTGGAGCTCAATATATTATGTACTTCTTTCACAGTAAGATATTCATGCTACCTTTAATGCTTTTAACAATGAACGTAGGTGCCTCAGGCTTTTTGAACAGTAGTGTAGGTAGATATATGATCCATGCAGCTGTTAAATATTAGAGAATTACTGTTGATTCCCATAATATACTGAGAAAAGTGTACATTGATGTAATTTACCGCAAACTTGAGCCGAAAACCAGGACTGTCTAATAGGAGGAGCTGTCAGGAATGCCGCTACCGGACAGTCGCAGCCTCACTTCATACAGCTTACAGTTTTAAAATTTTTATAACTTTTCTATTAATGTCAACACTGGATTGTTACAAACCTGTTGTATTGTCTTCTGTCTTGTTTATAGTGTGGAACTGTTTGTTTTTTTAAATCTGACCTGTTTATAATAATTCATATAGTTTGTAGATGAAGTGCTTTAAGTTACTTTTCCTAAATAAATAAATAAATAAATAAATAAATAAATAAATAAAGTTATATGGATATCTCCGTGTCTGATTGAGGCTGAACGCTCTATTGGGAGGGGCAGAGTGGGAGTGAGAGAACAGGTGATGGTGGGAGTCTGGTGGAGGGGGATATAGTTTGAATACAATGCGAATACGATACGAATGCACTGCTTGCAGCACTGTGGTTTCCTGTTGCGTTTGGACTCGTTTCCTGTTTCTGTTATTTCTGTCGTTCACGCGCTCTGCTGCCCTAAAAATACTGCGTGCTCACAGCTCCCCACAACCTCATCAGCCTCTTCACACCCCCCCCCTGCAAAAAATGTCGTCATTCGTTCCTTGCTTCCTTTCTCTTCCTTCCTTCCTTAATGTTCACATTCTTCCTGTTCTATTTCTCCTTCCTTTATTATTAACGAATCAAATCATTTGTTTTGTTTTACTGTTGTTTCTGGAATATCAGCAGGCAAGGGAGTAGGAGCGGATTTGACATTGGGGGGGAGACGTTTGCTAATATGAATCAAAGCCCACCCTATCCCCTAAATATTACCTGTAAGCTGATTCCACTCTAGGTAAGGTAGTAAATCACTTTATGTATTGTGACGTAGAACAACATTTGTGGAATTTTGGTAAATTATAAATAAATAAACAAAATACAACATTATCTGTACGTCTGCTTATTATTAGATAAATCCAATTAAAGATCACTTTACAATTACATTACATGGTACTGCTGTCAGAAAACCTGTCTGGATTAAATACATAACCAAAAAAATAAAGTTTGCATACTCTCTCCAGGAGCTGAGCTTTAGGCATTTAGAACCATGGTCTACGCTAGAGACCCAAAATATATTCTTCTCTTTTCATTCACAGCCACAGCAGTCTGCAGTTTGGGACGTGTCCAAAGAGTAATGTAACTTTAAGTTTCAGAGTGCTTTCTGACTAAAGTAAAATATAAATGTTAGCTAACCCAAACCCTCCTAGTTTGTTACCATAACAACACATTATACTAAAGCTGTTTTACTGTAGTGTATAATGTTATCGTTGCTATTCATTACTCTTATCACTGACCTTGCGTTTAAAACTGGCGCAAACTACCCAAGAGCTCGGGTCAGTGAAGCTGCTGACTGCAGGATATTTCTGAACAGGCATCTCAACACAAGCCTTAACAAAGTTAAAGACCCAGACCGCCTAACTACCAAAGCCCGTTGCTAACAACAATCACAACGCGTGAAGGCGGCCAAAAAGCGCTTTTAAAATAAAAGTTTAGACAGTTTCCACTTTTGCTATGGGTTAATTTTTGGGTGGGACAAATCTACCTGTTTTCTGATATTGCCCCCGCTCGGTTCCTACACCAATGTCAGTTTCTGCTCTTATTTAACAGGTTTGAGCTGAATGGTTTGATACTAATGCAGCCCAAACTAACATCCCTTAATAATATGCCATGTAGAGAACATGGTTATGCATGAATGATATTGTGTGTGTTTTTGTCTCTATATGTGTGCAGTGTATGTGTGTGTCTTGATGTCTATATGTGTATGTGTCAGGTTTATGCCACACTGTGGGGACCAAAACCTGTTCATATGCTCACGTTGTGGGGACCTTTCATACTTGTGTGCTCAAGGTAATGTTATGATTAAGGTAAGGTTTCCAGAAAGTTACTGGGAGTCCAGTAATGCCCCCACAATTCACAGAAACAAACATGTCTATATATATTTATGTTTGCTTTTGTGTGTATGTGTGTGTGTGTGTGTGTGTGTGTGTGTGTGTGTGTGTGTGTCTAGCTATACTTTGTTGTTTTCACCTCCATTTTTACAAAACTGGGTTACATTGGGTTAAAGAATTTGAGGTTAAGTTTGATGTTGGTGTAGTTGTAGTATTACATGGCTACAATAAAACCTGTGGACGTCCTCACAAGGAAGGTAATACATGATTGTGAATTTTGGGAAGTTTTGGAACTTTCCTCAGGTAAACAGGTGAATAAGCGACAGGTGATGCTACTATGACTGGGTATTTAAAAAATGGGTTTGCAGAAGGCTCAGTTGCCAGTACGGAAGCATATAGTTCCATTCTCAACACACAGTTGCAAGGATTTTAGGCAATTCACCATCTATAGCTCATATAATTATTGAATGATTCAGAGAATCCAGAGAAATCTTTGTGTGTAAAGACTCCAGTAGTGAATACAAGTGACCTTGGAGTCCTCAGACGGCACTGAATTAAAAACCAACATGATTCTGTAATGCATGTAACCACATGGTTTTAGCAAAAACCTTCTTAATGAAGAGTTTGTTGCAGCATCTACAACAGCAAGTTAAGGCTCTACTACACAAAAAGCCATATTTCAACATCCAGAAACACCGTGAGGCTTCTCTGGGCTGAACCTCATCAGAGATGCACTGACAGAAAGTGGAATTGTGAGCCGTGACCTGATGGGTCCACCGTTCATGTTGTTTTAGACATGGTGTTTTTTAACAATGTGAAAACCCACTTGTGTCATGGTATGGGGTGTGTGGGCATCTTTCACATAAAAAAAACAATGCATGTATGGTATGCAGGGACAGTCACATCTTGGAGTAGATGTCTTTTTCAGGGATGACCCTGTTCGTTTCAGCAAGACAATGACTAACATTCTGCACATGTCTGCCTGCAGTCCAGATCCTTTCTCCCATTGAAAATGTGTGGTGAGTTATGAAGTGTAGGATAGTTCAATGGAGGCTGTTGAGCAGCTGTTATATTAAGCAAAAACAAATCCAATTTCACAACTATAACAATTGCTCTCCTCCATTCCCAAATGATTACATAACCCTGTTTAAAGGAAAGATGCTGTAACACAATGGTAAACGTGACCCTGACACAAAGGCATCAATTTTAAGATCAGCAAATGTATATAAAAACAAGTCAATGTGTGTAAATATCTTGTATTTGTACTGTTATCACTAAATACATGCCAAAAAAGATTTGCAAATCATCCCTGTACAATGTTTTTTAACTGTTCCAACTTTTTGGGATTGGGATTTGATCATGTAGACTAGTCTATAGGGCATAAATTGTGTGCACGTGTGTGCATGTGCATGTGTGAACGAAGGGATGGTAGGATAAGTGCAGTGTCGCTCTCATCCTTTGGTCAGAGAGGGGGATTAATTCTAGTTTGAATGAGGTTCCAGCAGAGAACAATGACAGCTGACAACAGATTACATGTACAGATTAGCACAGAGGGGAAAATTCCTCCGCATCCCTCCGTCATCCGGCCCCGCCGGCCTCCCACTGGCAGGACTGGTGCTTTATTTGGGTCTGAAATTGCTGTTATAAAACATGCATGTTACGTGCACATGGCAAATATCTTCAAATGTGTAAAAAATATTGTTTTGTAATAATAATAACAATAATAGTAGTAATAATAATGATAAAATAATAAACAATAATTAATAATAAAACATCTAAAATAGACCTTTATTAACAAGCATGAGAAACAATAATAAAGCAATTAAACCTTAAATAAGACATACAGTATTTATAGTGCTATGCATGAAATTAACCTGTTAACATAAGTGAATGCAGAACTGAATATATTTTTAGAACTGAAGAAAATATATATACTATTTTATCACTATCCAAAAAAAACAAACAAAAACATTTGTAGGTGTGTCAGCAGCTGTCCTTTACATTGTGTATTAATTTCATGATGGACTAATTAAAATGCTTTAACATGGCTTTGAATACATTCTTATCACATTCATTTAAATCCAAAGTTAAGAACCTTTTTACTCTGTTTTTGTTTCTCTTTGAACAGTGATTACATGCGTCGTAAGGACAACGAGGAACACGTGAAGAAGGGAACAAGACGTCTGTATTAGGAGTGAGTGTGTGTGTGTGTGTGTGTGTGTGTGTGTGTGTGTGTGTGTGTGTGTGTGTGTCGGAGTGAGGAGTGACCACAATATTACTGTTGGGATGCTTTGTGAAATTTAATGCTATAGGTTTATGCTAAGCTCTTTGTGGCAGAGGCATTGTCTCTAAGCTCCTTCTGCTATTACAACTATCAGTGTGCTAAAACAGATTTAATGCAATATTCAGACTTCCCTCTGTCTGTCCCTCTCCCACAACCCCCCTCCACTGCTCACCCCACACACACTTCATTTGTCCTTCCTTTGCTTCTTTACTCACACTGCACTGTATAATTCTCTTCCTCTTCTCTCTCCTCTCAAACTGCATGCTGTCTAATAGACAATCAAAACATTTGTTTTTCTCAAAATGGATTAGTGAACTTTACTAAATTACAGTTAATTATAAGAAGTGATGGATTTTCATTTCTATGCAATTAAGTGTAACATAAATGTGTATAGTATAGACTATATGTATACAGTAGACAATATCTAATTATAAACTATACATAATTAATTATAGTAGCATGAGGAATGAAACCCCCACAGATAAGACCCCTCTCACTTTATTTAAATAATGGGAACAAACCAAATTTCTACACCTTTAGTAAAGACGAAGATGAGTTTGGATGTGAGTTTTTGTTCCCTACACAATATTAGGGAAAAAAAGTTATTGCTATGTGTTCATAGGTGTATGCCATCTGCCACACATATATTCATCATATTTATCATATTAAATGATTATATTTTATAAATTGTTGTGTACATATATTATTTCTATTACTTGTGTGCACCCAGTGTATGAAATATCCCTGGTGTTGGGGTGGTCCCGACTTGGCTGGCTATGTTAGCGCTGGCTGGCTGCAAACCTACTTGTCACCACAATGCTGATGTTATCTTCAAGGGCAAAAAAAGGTGGCAACAGTTCTACTTCTGAAAAAGGCTATTTTCTATTTCTATTTCCACACATTAACACTCTAAGACCTTACACGTCTTTTTGGTGGTTTTTGGTCAAGTAACAATTCACCTCTTGGACCCCCTGAATGCCTCAAAAACAATTTGCGGCATCCAATAGGTTAACTAATGTTTATTAATTTATTAACAGAATACATGTTGTGCTCTGTCTATTACATAGCTTATCATACACACACACACATATATATATGTGAGACATATATAAGAGACATTGATTAATCAAAGCCTATCACATATATATATATATATATATATATATATATATATATATATATATATATATATATATATATATATATATATATATATATATATATATTAGTGTTGTACTACTGAGTACACAATTACTGAAGAATACAAAAGTAGAATACATAATATATTTTACATTAACAACAAACGACAAAACAAGATTTCAAAGATTTTAAAAGATTTTTTAAAAAATTCCAACATTTTTCTCAATTTCACATAACTGGTGATTAAGATGTAAACAGTAATTCAGAGCCGACTGATTTGAAAACCCGTAGTTCTGAAGAAACCTACCAAGTCAGGATTGTTCTGAGTGGTAGTGATAGGAACCAGATGTCTGAAGTATTACAGCTGCATATCATAAGAAATGGTTACAGATATTTTACTTGATGCCTGAAACAATATTATGTAATTATTATTTTTGCATTTGAAGGCTGAAAGGGTATATGGAGGGCAATTAAAGGCATAATAGTCCCCAAAGATACCTTGGTCCTCCTTCTTCATCTTCATGGCTGCTATTCCACCTATATTTTTCTCAGTGTAGTTAAAATATGTATTTTAAAGAAGAAAAGTGAAGACTAAAATTGTTTATCATGTCTTCTGCACACTTTTCCCATTACTAATTATTACATAACATACTAAATTCAAACAATGAGTTCACAATAATATTAAGCTTAACTGTTGATTCTCAAATTCTTTAATTCTCTGGATTAGAGCCATAGGTAGGTAAAACATTCGGCCCTAGTTTACTAGGTGTGTTGTCAGTCTGGACAGAAACCATTTTCTTGGCTAGACTGACAAAAAAAAAAAAAAAACAAGAAAAGGAGATGAAAAGAGGAGGGGAGGGAGGACAGCGAATAGGAGCAGGGGAAGAGAGAGAGGATTATTTACCATTTTAAATGAATAAATCCGTATTGTGCGAATGTGGCACAGTGGCTAAAAAGGGTGAGAGAGAGAGAGAGAGTTATGAGGCAGCCATACAAGCCACAAGAGCTACAGATCAAAGGGAATGAAAAAGAATGAAAAACATATAAGGACTGATATAAATGAGGGGAAGAGGACAGATTCCAGCATCATTAGCAAAACTCTCTTCTTGCACTTAAAGAAACAAAAAGCAGACGTCTTCAGTCACAGTGATGGAAGATGGTCTCATGTAAATGATAAATATGTCACTGAGAAAATGCTTTAAGACGAGTGCGGATGTCTGAGGGAGGAGAAGACGTTCTACTTTCGGTTTGACTTCTATGGGAAGCCAGTCAAAGGAGGTAAGCAGACGTTCTTAGAAATTCTTAGAAGAACTCTTTAAACCTGGAAAGGTTAAAAAGGAATTCTACCATTTTTCTCAATTTCACATAACTGGTGATTAAGATGTAAACAGTAATGCAGAGCCGACTGATGTAAAAAAAACCCGTAGTTCTGAAGAAACCAGGATTGTTCTGAGTGGTAGTGATAGGAACCAGATGTCTGAAGTAGTAAAGCTGCATCTCGTAAGAAGTGGTTACAGATATTATAATTGATGCCTGAAATAATGTTATGTATTTATGATTTATGTATTTGAAGGCTGGAGGGGTATATGGAGGGCAATTAAAGGCATAAAAGTCCACAACGAAACCTTTGGGGTGGGGTGGGGTGCTGGGTTCTCTCTGTTTTACCATCATAAACATTACAAACAAGTAAGAAGACGCATGTGGGCTGACAGCGGTTTCACATAAGCAATACTTGAGTTGTAGACCCCTGGTTCCTATCACCACCACTGTAAAGACCTCTGAGTCACCTCAAAACGCCTTGAATGACTTTATTCACATCTCAGTGACTGACTTGTGCAGGGATTCAGAACGTTCTCTGGAATTCTGTTTTGGTTGCAGATATTTGCTGTCAGTATAGCTTAGTCCATAAGCAGAAAAAAATATATAATGATGACTTAAATATATATATATATATATAAAAAGTGTGGCAGCCTTTTTGTGGCTTTTCTCTGCTGTGTTTTTAGGGATGAAGTGATGGATGTGATCAGACTCTTTGGAGCGAGATGTGGCTCTTTCACTATGAAACTGGTAATCCTCTGGTCTGTGATGCTCTGTAAGTTTGAACCATTTTAATCCCATAAAATTCCCACCCACCCACACATTCATCCTGTAATACTTTTATTTGTAATGAATGTACTGTTTGCATAACCCTTTCCTTTCTTTCATGGTTTCATTTCTGTTCAATCAGAGAGAGCTGGAGAAATACTAACGGGCTAGATTTAAATATCTTTTCTGTGGTACAGTATAAAGGGTTTCCTGTTTGGTGAAACGTTTGTTGTAGCACAGGCAAAGATACTGACTGGATTCACTGTTTTATATTATAGTCTTTTTTACTTACCTGTATATCTGGTTCTCTGTTTCCTTGACCTGAAGCCCACGCCCAGCCTCCACCCCCTCTCTCTCTCCCAGCCCAAATCACTGTCTCCCCTCCATGGCACTCTCTCCCTCTCTCTCAGGCTGACCTGGGCCTGCTCTTCACCAACTCCAGCCCCTTCTCCCTCACACAGTCCCTGCTGCTCATGCCACCTCTAGGCGCAGCCTCCAAGCCAGGCCTGAGGGCTGCATTCGGGCCTTACTCGGTCACTCAGGTATGTCGCTCAGTGTCACCTTTACTGACAAAGGAGGGTGAAAAAATATATATGTTCAATATATAAGTTCACTCCAAAGGTTATGTCTGCAACATGTTCCAACAAAAATTGGGACAGGAGCTTGCAACTGTGTTAAATCTCTTTTTTTCTTTTAACAACACTTAATTATCATTTTTTGGCCTGCACGTCTGCACTTCATAATGTGTTATGTGTGTTTAGTTCACATTCTGACTATGCAGCTAAGCTGCTGCAACATGCAACATGTGGCTTGGATGTGTTGTTCCAAAATGTGTAGCATTCATGGTGCTATCACAGATCTGCAGGTTATAAATGCCAGGGACACTAACACACAAGTATATCATGCTAACAGATGCTGGCTATTTTACTTTATCCTGGTAACAGAATGGACAGTGAGTGCATCAGTCCATTTTAGAACTGCTTGAGTTCAAAGAGGTTAAACTCTATTATACTCTGTAACAAACAATGTACATGCAGCAATGAGTGGTGTTTATTTACTGTGCATTATCGGAGCATTCCTGAGCCCATGTGATAATATCCACCACAGAAACATGGCATTTTTTAATGAGGTATTAAATGTCACAGGCATTCAGCTGTGGTTTTTCACCTTGACCTCTACACACACAGATTTTTTCTGACCCATGCTTGACTATAAGGACTGTGTCTTTTTTGGATAGTCAATGTATCACCTGTTTTTTTTATTTCACAATGCTTCTGAACTTAAATCACCCCACTCCAATTATTTTGGTACGCATTGCAAGCATCAACTGATAATTAGTGTATTCATAACTGCTGTCAGAACAAAACCTTGTGTCTTTATCATTACTGTTTTTTAGTTTTTGACATAATTTGAAAATACCTGTTACCCTTTACTATGTGTGTGAATCCTGTGACAATAGGACATATCGCCCAAAATGACTTTAGACTGACTGATATTGTACAGTGTTAATTTTAACAGCAAATTTTGATTTAGTTTTTGTCGTAGTCTTTTAAATAAAATGTTATTTAATTTTAGTCATCTGAACTGTTTTTAGTTTTAGTCTTTGTGATGAACAAATTTACATTGATTGCATTTATCACTTTTTGCTATGAAACTTTTTTTAATTGTACAATTCAGATCAATTTTAGCATAACAATAAATCAATGAATGAAAAACTGCCACATCTCCAGGTCACAGTGTTCACTAGAGACACACACTGCACATTACGGGCACTAATAAATTGTAAATAAAACTCTGTTTCGTGTGAACGGAGAAATTTGGAACATGATCAAACACAGATGGTTGGAGTTAGCTAGTTAGTTTCCTGACTCTGGTCCAGACACATTGCCCTGCACATATAGAGTTTCACCTGCTATTAACTGCATTTACACCACTTTACTGAGTTAATTCAGCTCTTACAGCAGGACACGCTCTAAACTGTACAGGACAGTGTGCAGGACTAGGATTAAGAAAGGCTAAGCTAGCGTTAGCAGTGGTAAAGCTAGCTACAGTGGTGCTGGAGGGCTGATGTCCAGCGCGGTGGGGATTTTCTCTAAACACAAACACTAAACTCTCTTTCTCTCTGCTGACACTGTCTAGATAACTTAGTTCCATCATGAGGAGCGACAGGTCACAGGCTCGTATGGTCTTCCTGGGTTTAGACCAAATTTGTGCAAGTGTACGTTTGATTGACGGCTACGCGGCTTGTCCCGCCTCTCCATAGCGCCGAAGTAGTTATGATTGGATGTTTTCCTAACTTGTTCCCGCCTTTCATAAAACTAAATCAGTTCAGATTGGATGTCGTCCCTCACAAACATTTTCGTCTCATTTTTATTTGTTGACTAAAATGTCAATCAACTTTGTCATAGTTGTTATCCTTTTATATAGTTTTATTTAGTTGTCGTCTTGTTTTCGTCATGAAAAAAAGGTTTGTTGACGAAAACTATGCCGAAAAAAAAACATAATTAACAACGATATTGTAACAATGATTTTTTTTCCCCTTTCACCTGTAAAGTTGCCAATTTTGAAGATACAAAGTTCTGTTCCTACAGCAGCAATATACAAAACAAACAACACAACAACAGTGGAGTTGATCAAATTTGACATATATTGTCTTTGTGTCTTATGTTTGTTTCTATTTCTATTCTTGGAACTGAGATTTGTATTTTAAAAAGAACATATTGTCATTTTCTATGTGATCCTATTATAAATCTTGAAGGAATTAAATGTAAATTTGAATTCGTGGATGATGTTGTCCTTCTTACATTAACGCTTCTCATGCTTACCCCCTTTTCACAGCTCGTTACTGAACCCGTTGCACCTCTCTCGGCACCTCTTGTTGCGTATCTCCTTACCAAAACGGTGGTGCGAGAGTGGGAAGCTGAAGTAGTGGAGAGGTTCAAGGTCAGAGTGCTGTTCCACATGAGGGGTGATCCAAGTAGAGGAACATGTGTGACTCTTCACGCTTTCAAACAGACGGAGGAACAGAGAGCGTCCTGCATCACTCAGGTAGCGCCAAAGTTTAATTATTTATACATGGAGCCAGTTTCACAGCATTCCAGCATTCATACTTGTCTTGTGTGTCACTTCTTTTAAACAGCTAGCCTAGGGCACTGATTTGTTGGAGGGCTTCTGTGTGTTTCCATGTTGTTTTTCATATGTAGCAGGATTACTGATTCCAATAACTTGAAATATTGGGGGTCAGTGACTAGTACAGATTTATAAACTGTTCACTTTGTTCACTTTACTTTTAACAGGCAGAATGCAAGTCATTAGAATTTCCAATCCAAGTCCAATCACAGAATATGGAAACAGTATTTGTTAGAGCTGTGTATTGGCAAGAACCATGTATCGTGATACAGCAGTCACAATTCAATATGCTGCGATATTGCAAGCAAAGTGATATTGCGATTTATCAAATCCTACTATTAAAACACACCACTGTATGAACAGGTTTGCCAATGTTTACAATAGCATTGCGCCCTTGTGCTGCTTGTTAATGTTGGAGTGGAGCTGAAAATGAATTAGAACACTGCAATCTAGTGGTCAAAGGTTTAAACACAAACGTAACATTCACTGTCTGCCAGGAATCTGTGTATCGATACTGTGTTTTTGAGAATCAATACAGTATCACGAAACATAATATCCCGATATTCAATATTTCAATATTTTCCTACATCCCTAGTATTTGTGTGTAAGTCTAACCAGAGAAGTAGTACCACTGCAAAAAGTACAGTCATTCCTGTTTTGTGATAAGATGTGATAAGAGTGCCTTAATGCGATATTGTATTCTGTTTTTATGGGTTTTTATTTATTGCATTGCATTTTGTACAGATTTAACAACCACAAGCTGAGCAAAAAAAATTGGGTCAAGCCCAAAGAATAATGTTTTTTACTAATTGTGTTGACCTGGTCAGCGTCTAGAATTACACAGTATAGAGAATATCTTGTTGCACAGAAAACACAAATAAACTGAAATGTTCTTCAGATGTTTAAAGCCATCTGTTCTGAGAGAAAAAATATTGATTTGTTGCGCTTTGAAAGATTGTCTGCAGGTTTATCCACGAAATGTCACTATTTAAGAAGAAAAGCCTCTCATACTGAGTCAATTTATCATGCTGCTCAGAGTGATGTTAATGTGAATCTCAGTATCAGCTCCTCTGGCAGCAGTGTTTTTCTCTCGTTTCAAACTGGAAATGTTCCTGGTTTTCATATTAGGTCACCTGTTAGGTGTAAGTGTGTGATTATCTCGTCACTGTCCTAAGAAAAACATGAGCCTCCAAAATGGCAACTTTACAGGACAGGACAAAAACCGTCATTACTTTCAATGTAAGTCAATGGGACCAGTTTTTGTTCCCAGCTATTTTTATTGTTCCATTCATCATGAAATCTTCACACTGTGTTGTGTTAAAATGTTGTAGAAAAATAAAAAGCCACAAAAATAAAGAATGAAGATGCATATTTTCCTTTAAACAATGACGTAGAGTCATCTTCTTCTGTGAGTCTATAATTTCTGCTGTTTTCTAAGTTCTTTTCCTCTTTTTCAATCCCCACCCATCTTTGCTCAAAGCCTCCTCTTGGACTGTGTGTGATCACCATGACTTTTTCCAAAGACTGGTTTAAATCTGAAGCGACTGTTCACCAACACCAGGGCAGCCAAACCTTTAGACAACGTCACCCACACAGACTTCGAGCCCGTAACCACAGCCGACGACAGCAAAGCTTCTTCGCGGCCCTCAAGGCCAAACCTAGAAGCTTGACTGATATGATCCAGCTCTACTACTCTTCTTTCGGCACCGTGACCAACCTTAAGATATCACCAGCGAGATGTGTGGAGGACAAGTTGCAGCCCTTGCAGAGAAAACTGTACTACATTGGACCTGTGACTCTGGAGGACAAAGCAAGCAAAAGTAACAAGACGAAGCAAGGCTTTTCCTGCTTAGAAGAACTCGAACAAGAGGAGCTATGGCTGACTTCAGATGTGCTGGTTCGCTATAATAAGGGGCCGGTGCGAGCTGGGCGACCAGTAGGAATATCAATCAATCTGAGGTCCAATTTTAGTGGTGAATCTGTTGTTGTGAGGTATGGCAGACTCTCACAACCATGTTATACGTATCAACAACACTTGGTAAATTCACAGTTAAGTCTGTAACACTTTCTTCTTTCTTCCTGCTCAGATTTAAGGTCAAAAAAGGGTTACTGTCACTGCAAGCACAACCTGCCATGAACTCTGACCTGTGGACTGTGAAAGTGGAGAGGACATCCGGCTCCAAACATGAAACGATTTCCATAGTTTGTCATCGGGCTGGGAGGACTGCTCTGGACACACATGGGTGAGATGAAAATTGGCTTCAAAGTTATGTGACTGTGTGGATGGAGATACTATAACATACAGTCGGGTCCAAAAGTCTGAAATTTGCCTACAATTTCCTACATTTTTCTGTATTTTCAATCAATCAATCAACATTTATTTATATAGCGCTTTCACAACCAGTGTTGATGGTAAGAAAAGAGTTCATGCATAGCAAAACGTGAGAAAGGGTATCCAGGTCCAAGCCCCCCTAGAGCAAGCCAGAGGTGACAGTGGCAAGATAAAATTCCCTTAATAAAAGCAAGAAAGCTTGAGAGGAACCCAGGCTCAAGGGAGGAACCAATCCTCCTCTAGTCGACCCTGGATAGAAGGAGAATAACAAAGCTAATGAGATTACAAGACAGAATACAACAGGAAGCTCAGTTTAAACTGAGCATAAATATTCTAGTTCCGGAGGTAGTGATGTGGCGGCTCTACTGTAGTAGTTCCGGTCAGTCAGGCTGATGAGCAGGAGAGCATCCTCAGGTCAGACAGGAGGGTCAGATGATCCAATGGGGATGGAGATCTGGTCACTTCTAACACCTCTGTTGACTTTCCAATGATGACTCAGTCATGTCAAGAGAGAAAGAGAGATATTGAGAGGGAGAGGCAAAAGGAGACTGGGGGGGGTGGGGGGTGAGAGGGGCGACCAGTTGTAGATTTGTCTATTTATGGAGAGATGTTCGAAAGTAATAATACAACTAATATTAGCAGAATGCTTGTGCAAACAGGTGAGTTTTGAGTCTAGTTTTAAATACTGAGCGTGTCTGATTCCCGAACAGAGAATGGGAGGAGGTTCCACAATTTAGGGGCTACATAGGAAAAAGCTTGACCACCTGCTGTGTTAACAGGCTGCTGTTATTTCTTAACGAGGTTTAAATATAGCATTTGTTTGGTTTTATGTACCAAAAATGACCATCATTCACATTATCAGTCTTTAAGACTGGTATATGTAAATGATCTCTGTTCTGATTGATTGTATTCATTCAATAGGCAGTATACTGACTTTTGTAAGGTATATCAATATATTTTCAGACGACATATAAGTAGAGACAATACCGTTTATATCAAGTTATATAGTGTTATATAGTGTATATAAGCTGTGTTTAAAAGCTTGATCTGCTTCTACCGTAAAGCCGTGCCAGTGTATTTTTCCTCTCCCTGCACCCCTGATTCGCTTCTAAGTTCTCTAGCATGTTAAGACATGGCTTCAGTCCACAGTGATAAAGACTCGTAGTACATAAACTTTTTTACAGATTTGTATTAGAAAAACAAACTTTATCTTGCATCATCTTAGGAAATCCTAATCTACTTAATCGAGGTTGATAATCGATTGTCATGTCTGATTTGTTAAGTAAACGCCCATAAGCACACAGCTGAAACACAAACACGTCATTAAAGTTACAGTTGCCATCACAGAGTCAAAACAAAACTAGGGTGCAACAAACTGGAGGTTCAGAATACAGTAACCGCACATGCTGCTGTTTATCAGAGCATCACCGCTGCTCAGTTTTATCTTCCGTTTTTCACCACCAGCTCTGTGGTCTCAGACCTTTGGACCCCTGCATGTGTGTTCAAAGAAAAGAACTTCTAAATATTCTTATGTCACTTTATTGTTTTGTAACACTTCTCACTAAAACATTACATAAACAGTGATAAGGCATTTTTAATGCTGCCTGGTCTCATTTCCTTCCTCAGCACAGTGACTCTGCGACAGGTGGCCTGTCTCTCAGTGGAAGGCTTACGCAGAAGCTTTGGAGTCGCTATGACGGTTGCAGCTAGCTGGTATGTGGAGGACTCCCTGCGCAATAGCTTGATGTCACCACATGGGGCAATGATGAGCTTCCTATCCTTCACAGACAGGGAGATAGTGGGCATCGCCCCAATCACAGAGGTGAGTCACCTTAGTTGAACGCTGCTGCAAATAGGGCAACTGCTAAATGTTAAAATCGGGCCATTAGTGAAACTGCCCCAGGAACAGTTTAAAGCCTGCTAATATTGGAGCAGAGCAAATGTGAACGTTGTGCAGTTTAGTGTGCACTCCTGTACATCTAAAGGTCAGTTTCACCAAAAATGTAATCATTAATATGTAAACAAAGTCAAAGCAGTTTGATGTAAAAACTCGGCTTCAGAGAAAGCCAAAATTGTTCGCAGTGGTGGTGAAGGGAATCAGATGTCTCAAGAGTTGAATGCCTCTGAAGTCTACCTTACAGAAAGTTATTACAGAAAAAAAGGTTATGAATCCAGGAGTGTAAAAGAACATCCCTAAACACTAAACATCCCTACTTATGTAAAAGTACTATTACTGTAGTGGTAAATGACCTAAGTTCAAGTGTTACTATGATTACTCAAGTAAGCATAAATAAGTAGTTTATTGGAAAATTACTTTTTCATGTATCTACAATCACAACTTTTGAGCTGATTCGGCAATACCACTGGAAATAATCGGTACAGACAAAACTAAAACAAAAGAAATATTAAAATAATAAAAGCCAGTGCTGAGACTGATCACAATACAATCGGCTGGTGAAATCTTCCTGTGAATGGTGGATTTTATTGTTAGATTATTACAGGTCCTCTTAGTTTATCTATCTCCCATAAATAAGTTTACTATGTATTACTATTTATTCACATTTCTGATTTGACATGTAACTTAATTACTTGATTAAAAGTCAAATAACAATTAAAGTGCTCAATTAATACTGTAGACAGTCCTACTGACCTTTAGGCCCTTAGCTTACAAAAAAAGATAGATGTCAACCTCTAGTGACAGTAAACATTACATTCACAACCATTAAACTGTATAAATGGGCTGAAGCCCCTATATAGTACATTTCTGCCTTTTAAAGTCTTTAGCAATAACAGCAATTAACCAATTTGTCAAATCAAATGAAAATTGTTTAATTTAACATTTCAGCACATGCGAAGCTTTGTTAAAATCGTCACTGTGTTTTTACTTCAGGTTTGTCTTCAAGCACTAGAACCGTATTTACTCACAATTAAACATTCACAGCTTTTAGGTTTAATAAGTAGTCATCATTTTATAGTAACACAACAAAGTTGAAGATCACAGTAACTGTTTAGCTTAGATTATCTAGCAGTCAGCTAACACTGCTTTCTTTATCCTTTGGATAAATTCTGTTTTTCATGTGTGTTTGTTTCTCCTCTAACCTGAACTAATCAGTGCTGTCTATTGTTGTTGCTGCTGGGAACTGCTCTGTTCTGATTGGCTGATTCAGAACGGAATATTATAAATAAACCGCTACTTGGTTTGTGAGCTGATACGCATGTTTTGATTTCCCTCATAACAGTTATTAAGTAGTAAAGTATTCAACTGCAAATCAACTTAACCTTATCCGAAATTCGCTAATGGATACCTAAAACACTGTTTCTTATAAATTTTAGCTTAATATATATTTGATAAATAATACACTCACTGAACACCATTATGAACATCTCCTTTGACATCTACACTCATGTAATTATATTGTATTATATTTTTTAGATTCAACTAGATTAGATTTAACTGTATTTCCATTATGCAGAGTGCAGGCACAGAGCCAATGAAATGCAGTTGGCTTCTAACCAGAAGTGCATGATGCAGTATTATTTACATATAAAGTGCAGAGAAGCAGGTGATGCTGTAATTACAGTATGTACAATTAAAGACAGTGAAGCTCCAGACAGTACAGAAAATTACAGACTGTAGTCCATCTGTTTCTCTGCATACTTTGTTACCCTGTTCTTCAATGATCAGGACCACCACATGACCATCACAGAGCAGGTATTTTTGGTTGGTGGATCGTTCTCAGCGTTTCAGTGGCACTGACATGGTGGTGGTGTGTTATCAGACACAGCAGTGCTGCTGGAGTTTTTAAACACTATGTCCACTCACTGTCCAATTTAATAGACACGTCTACCTTGTGGGTCCACCTTATAGTTGTAAATCAGAGGTGGCAGCTCACCTGTTGCTGCACAGCATGTGTTGGTCATCCTTTAAGTCCTCTATCAGTGGTCACAGGACGCTGCCCACAGGACGCTGAGGTAAAAAAGACCTACAAAGTATGCAGAGAAACAGATGTACTGCAGTCTGTAATTGTAGATCTACAAACCAAACCTATATGGTAGGTGGAGTTGATAAACCGGGCCTAAAGAGTTTAGTGATACCCAAAAAAACATTTTTCATCATTATTAACATTATGCATATTACATAGTAAATAATATTTTTATATTTGTGTCATAGACACTGAGATGTCTGGTCCCCCCAGCACTGTAGAGTAATTACTCCAAAACACTCAAAATGACTTTGCGTAATTGTTTCACCGAAGCTTATCCATGTGATATAATTCCTGATTAGGGTTTTAACAAACTGATTATACTTTACTTCTGGTTTATGGTAACCTTGTTCTTGAAAGACTGGAAAGATCTCACTCTTTATTTTTCTTTTATTAACAGAGCAATACAATAATAAACATGGCCATCTTGACAAGCCAACCAGTTTCCCTCCCTGTTATAGTGTTGGGGTTGGGGCATGATGGGAAAGTATCAGATATTACTGCAGCAGTGAAGTGCCAATCAACCAATGAAGATATTGTCAAGGTAAACAGACTCTTTTATGATGAGTGATTTCTTACAGTTCCGTTCTGAGGATAGAAATGTATGTCTCTGTATACTAATATAGATGGTCCACATTTTTATGTGCTATGTTGTCTTATAGCTTAAGGCCACAGTAACCCAACAGACACCAACAATCCCAAACGGTGGACTGGTGTGCTGTGCTGGTGGCTACATCTCATATTCTCAGTGTTCTAAAATATTTTCTCTTCCATTCAAAGTGTCCCACAACAGTCACCCCATTTACACTGTTCTAGAATGTTAGCTTATTTACATTATGCTAAATCTGTTAGCCCCTCCATTTACACTGTTCTAGACAACGTTCTAGAATGTTGCTCAGTATAACCGTTCTCCAAATTCTCTCTATTGTACAGTGTTCTCCGTCATTCATATTGGTTTTCTTGGCTTATCAGATGTTTTCTAAATGTTCTAAAACATTAGAATTGTTGTTGTTAGTTTGGTATGTGTGCTCTAGCCTTAATTCTCTTATCATGATTATCTGCACATGCTTATAATGCGGGGTCTCTTGCAGGTGTCAAGCGATTGTTCAGCCCTCTTTGTTGATGGGAGTGAATCCGGGACGGGTAGTATATGTGTGGAAGTGGAGTTCTCTCTGGGCACACTCAGGGGCTCTCTATGCCTGGCTGTGTGGGCTCCGGTGGTTCCTCTCCGTATCTCTCTCTCTGATTCTATCCTGAGCCCCATCAGCGGATGGAGCTACTACACAGACAGTGGGTATGTTATGCTTCTTGGTCTCCTGATACAGGAGTGTAACAGTAAGCTATTCCTTGACCTGCGGTATACAAATTCAACAGTGACAAATTCCAACTGACCACTGCATGGCTACAACAGAATCCAGAAGTAATTAAAGTAGAGGGCCCGTCTCTTGCTGTAGCACTGTGTGAGGCAACGTTTATGGATGGGTGGGTCGAGAAAGTAGGTCTAAACAGGATGGTAAGGTGGGAATACAGAGTTAACAGGGGCTATATTACTGTTAAAATGCAGCCCCAGGTTTTGGTAGTGTTAATCGGAGTGGGTTTAGGCTTTTCATAGCACTGGACTATCCCTACTGCAATTAACCAGACACTGAGCATCTTCATATTCACTTTAGTGTATTCTGATTGGTCCTTTACTAAAACTGTGATCTTCAGTGTTGTAAATATTATGTAGGTTAATGAATTAAGAAGGCAACTGTTTAATCCTAACCCAGCCCAAGCTAGTCATCCTAGGCAAAAGAAAAACAGATGTACATAAATTTATAGGAATAGGAATTCCTATACAAATAGGTAACGTATATGTGTAATATATGTGATATTTTAAAATACATATTTTAAGGGCCAAATTAAAATATTTGCCATTATATCACCTGGGCATACAGTAAATGTGGGAAAGAACCAGTTATAAATGTTGTTTTGTATTAAAGCAAGGCATCAATCCACTAGTCCACTAGTCCACAAGAGCGACTTCTGGCTCCAAGAGCACTTGCAAATTCCAAAATCAAACAACACTGATGGTACCTGTATGCCTTTTTAATGTGTCATTAAATGGGATGACATCAATGAGATACAACTGAGGGGTAAAGAATGTCCAAATACTTTTAACTTGTTCAGACGTCTAGGTCCAAGCCCCTACTGTTGTTCCCCACATTTCTTTTTATAGTGCTCCTTGGCCCTTCTGTTTTTTAACAATATATCTGTAGCCAAAGGGCATTAACACAAACTGGACCTTCATGGATATCCTTGATACAAGCCATATTTTTATAGGGTGTGTTTCAATTGTTGGCCCTTTTTGTGCTGCTCAGCAAAGTTGAAGACAGTAAACCAAAGCTAACTTCGCTGGCTAGATAGCTTCATCAGCCCCTGTCTGACCGACAAACATTAATATGTTTACATAAAATATGTAAACATAAATTCATAGCAAGAAAAAGTAAACTATATAAAGCGTGTACACAATGAGCCAGTCTGGCTTTTGCTAGTGGTGTTATTTAGGTTAGCTAGCAAGCTAACATTAAAGCCCACTGGGACCAAACCTTATTTTTCTTCATTCGTTTAAGAATTGCAACTCACCTTATCAACTGCAGCCGTTTCCTCTTCTCTTGCTTATCACAAGGAAAGCAGTACAATGATAACTGAGTAACTACATTATACTCAGATATAATTCAAACAACCAAAGCCTCCCGGACGTGAAGGCCAGTACATCATGTTTTCAGGCATATGACATTCATGGCCTTTTAGTCTTTACAGTTGTTTGTGCTGTTTCTAATTTGATCCTTCAGTTCTGTTGTGAAGTGCTTATCTCTTTTGAATTGTTCCTCCCTCTGTATCTGTTTTCTCTCTCCTCTTGTTCAGATGCAGTCCAGTCTATCAAAGGTCCACTATACAGATCCTCGCACAATTCAGTGCCCAAGCGGCGGGCCCGGGGGTCCAGCCAACCTACATGCTTGGATCGCCTGATTGGTTTGTAGACGTAACAAATCTGGTTCGTGATTGGCTGAGGATAGACAACCCACGTGTCGCGGCTCTTGATAAACAAAACCATCTAATCGGCTTGGAACCTGGTTTTACTTCACTGCACGTTAGTATCTGGAGAAGCAGTCGTTCAGTCTTAGTGACTTTCCTGCGCAGTGCAGAAATCCATACCATAAACACAGACATAAACATTTCATTTGTAAAAATTCTTATTTCTGTGACTAGCTAGGTGAGTAAAAGATGATAAAGATGACACATCTCTTCCTTCGAAAAAGTAACAACCCCTTTTTTTTAGGGGGAATTTCACCCATTCTTCCTTGCAAAAGTATTCTGGCTCTGTAAGATTCCTGGTTTGTATTACATACACTAATCTTTTGAGGTCTATTCCTAGATTTTCAGGTCTGATGTTTAGGTCTGGGCTCTCAGGTCTGGAAGGCCATGGCAAAAAATGTATCCTTTCTGAGACTAAATTTTGTGATGAGGATATATGACCTTCCATGAAAGTTGCATTTGTGTAGGCGTCGCAGCACAGTAGAAGAGTGCACCACCACTCCAGAGTCGGTTTGGGGTTTTGATTTGCCCTATGAGCTGTTTTTAGTTTTCCAGGCCTCAACTTGACCTGTTAATTGTCATTTCTTAATTACATTCTGAACTCAGGAAACGACTACCTAAAAACTCTTATTGTGGCTTTTATTGCTTTGTGAGCAATAACAGCATAACTGTGTGCTGGGAAGCTGATTGGAAGCCCATGGATTGTTGGGATGAGGGTTGAGGAGTCAGAATATTTATAAAGCTTTGAAATTTGCATCACCTGGTCTTTTTCTTGCCCTAACAAGACCTTTGTAAACGTTATCTGAGAGCTCAAACCTCTTGGTGTCCTAATCTGAAATTATACAAAACAAAAACAAAAACCTTTAACTTAGTCTTTTTAGGTCAGTTCATCTCCCACTCACTTAACTATTCACAGTCACAGACATCTGAGTGCCCAAACGTTCACATGCAAGTTCATTTTCTCCTTATCCTTCTTTCTCAGGTGATATCAAATCAGTGGGACGGTGTGCTCGGCAGTGCTGACGTGTTTGTGACCTCTGAACCAGTGTCCGCTGGCGACCTCTCTGTGCAGTTGGTGGGTGGGCTTGGTCTGTCAATCAATCCGAACCCTTCTCATGCTTCTGTCATCACAGCAACGGTGACTTCTCACAACACGCTTTATAACCACGGGCAGGTACGCAATCCTGACAGTAGTTCTGATGATTATCATCTTTACAAACTATTCAGCCACTCGGTTCCTCTAAAATCAACTATCTTCTGTTGTTCTGCCTCGCCTCCCAGGAAGCATCTATCAGCGTCTGGCTACAGTTTGCTGACGACACAGCTACGCTGGTCTCTGCCTTCAGTGGGGTCCCTTTTTCTCTACGCTTGACCTCATTGGCTGAGTCTGTGGTCGTTGTAACGCCGGCTCCATCACAGCGTGTTCTAGCACAAGGCGATGGTGGAGGGCCTCTGGTGAAGGCAGAACTTCTGGTCTCCACCTGTGAGCTCATGTCAAACCACATAGAGATGGATGGGATCAGAGAAGGAGGTGGGACTCGGAGACTGGCTAAAGGCTCAGGCTGGGTACGGGTGAATCTAGACGCAGATCTCTGGCCTCTAGAGAGTGAAGATGCTGACTTTGAGATGACTGATGCTTCTGATATGCTTGTGGAGTCAGACAAGGATGTGTATGGGAATTCTAAGGAGGAACATACATCACTAAACTCCACTGAAGATTACGAAGACAGTGCTGGCAGCAGCATGATTGGCAGGAATGACCTGGAGAGGGCAGTACTCACCCCCAACCATGAGGAAAGTGCTGTTTATCTTTCTCCTGGAGTACAGAAAGAGAGCACAGAAGGAAAATCTCCCAGTCGGGAGATGGAAGTAGGAGTTGGAGCAGTCCTGTCTCTTCTCTGTCTCTCCTCCCTCCTGTTTCTCATCAACTGCCTTCCATGCGCAGTGAGAGAACACAAGAAGAGACAAAGAGAACGAGAAATACACCTAGAAACGGAGTGTGCTGAGGAGCATGACGTGATAGAAAATGACTTACAGAAAAGACAGCAAGTGATAATGAGAGTAGACGAAAGCGAAGAGACTTGTTGTGTGAAGTCACAAGTCTGAAACGTAAAAATACCCTAAAATCATGAACTTAACCATTTTCTGATCACCTTTCACACTTTGAAGCTTTCCCACAGAGTGTTTTATGTCTGCCTCAGTGAAGGTCAACTTTCAAAGAAGAATAAAAAGGATTAAAACTTAATCCACTTTATCAACACTTTAAATAGTACCCACACCTAACACCAAGAATTTTTATTGGACCTTGCACAGGGGCGTGATGCAAACGTCTATTATAATGTTTTAATATCTTTTATTATAAGATAAAATAATGATGCAACTTTTCTACGGTTTCTCGTATATGTTCAAAGACCTAGGGGGGGTTAAGTTATGTAACTAAGCGATGTAGTATCACACTTTATAATATCTCCCACTTTATAATACTGTATATTCTCCCACTTTATAATGCTGTATATTTATGTAGAGATTTTCATGTTGTTTTCTTTTACATGTTATTTATTTGTGTTGTTGTAATTACTGAAAATGACACTCATTCACTCTCGTCTACATTAGCCTACACCGCTGCCACTTTCCTTAAAAAAGAGTTAAATCTTTGTCAGCTTCGCCCAAAGGGCTTATAAATTAAAGAGAATAAATTCACATAAAAAGACTATATCCACAGTTTTAATGTAGAGAACATAGAACAAGAAAGCCTCAGATTTAAGGGTCCTGCTAACATGGTAATACATGTAATTTGTAGCACACTGCCAGGGACCGAGCATGCAAGCAGCAGGAGTGGAGCAGGGAGTGAAGCAACATGACCTGAATTCTCACAGACATTACACAGTCAGTATTGTGTCGTCCACTCTGCTGTAAGAATGTTAAAGAAGATGGTGTTAAAAGCATGTGCATTTGTTTATCCTGGTTTAGTTTTCAAGCCTGTGATTGGGCTCTGGCCTCAAGCCTGAACCTTCTGAAAAAGCCTGTGTAGCACTAATGTTTAACTAATTTTGTATTAATAATTGTGAGTGGACAAGGAGCAGAATGGCTACTCTGCCATGTGAGCGAGGAGTGAGCGCCAAGCGGGAAATAGAAAACCTGGATCGGAGTTGGAGTGGAGTGATTACAAAAACACAGAGCGAGGAGCGGAAATGTCTGCCACCCCACTCATGCGCTCTGCTTAGCAAGCAGCATGAGTGCAGATGAGATCGTGCTGACATCATCACTAAAAGCTCAAAGTCTATCATCACCTCTAGCCTAAATAAGATGCTGCGCTATGATGTCATTACTAGCTAAACGTTAGAAAGAGGGATGGCTGGAAACTTTCGCTGGTGTTAGCCATGGCCAGCTATTCTGCAAAGCACACTATGCCTATATTTCTTAAATGCAATCAAATGCATATAACTAATCGCATTTTACTGCACTGCAGTTTTGGAAGAAACCAATCCAATAGGCCAAGGGTGTGTGTGACGTATTGAGGTATGATCTATGACATAAATAAAAGAAGAAAATTTACTCATAATACAAAAAGACCAAAAATACAATAAATACAGAAAACAAAAATGATACCCCTGTATGTTTCTAATCTCCAGTTTCAACACAATTACAGAAACAGTAAGATATTAAATATATATTTCATATATTTTGTTAAATATATATTTCCATGCTGTAAGCCATATGTGTAAATAGATTTATTTTGTATTGGTTTGATTTGACTCTTCTTACTTTTTTGATCATTTTTGATCTGTTGGTTAATTTAAACATGTCCACTAGTTTTGGATCATAAAAGAAGACAACATAAAGCATATTACAACAACAACCCTGAATCAGTAACAGTTAGGACAGTATAGAAAATGCAAAAAAGAAAAATATCACATTTTCACACACTTTTATTTAACTGAAGACAGTATGAACTCAATCATTTTTTAATATAATCTGATCAACTTCATTTTATACATCCATTCCTCACTTTCAGATCTGCAGGACTTTCCCATAGAAGTTGGGACAGAGGCAAATAATGATGTGATTTCAAAGGTGACAGGTGAACAGATGTGTGAGAAAATGACTGAAATGTTTAAAAACAATGTTCCTCAACTAAAGATTGGAAGGGATTTGAATATGTCTCCCTTTACAGTGCATACAATCATGCAATGGTTTTTAGTTTAAGGATCTGGGAGGATTTCAGTGTGTTAAGGATGCCAGCCTAAGCCGAACACCCGTGATCTCCAATCACTCAGACGAGAGGACCTAGCCAAAAAGGATATAACTTTAGCTTTTTGCATTTATTATATAAAAAAGAGTTTTTGTAATTTTGTGATTTTGCTTGAAGTCATTTTGTTCCACAAAACAGCGGCTTGCTTGAAGATGTTGTGTTGAAATGTTTGAATTGACAAGAAACAACAGTGTTAGAAAGTGGCACAGGGAAAAAGTGTCCAACTTCCAGGTGGGCCAGTCAAATCAAACCTAGTCACAATTTTCAAATCCAACCTTTACATCAGTGATGCTCTTCCAAGTGTGATGCTCATCCAAAACAGATCATAAGAATAGCGCTGAGACATTAAATGGAATTAATTTTGAAGAAATCATTACTGATCATTGATTACAATTCACTGAAATACCAGTTGATACAAACAACAGTCACTCAGTTCTGCATATACTTGCACTGCAGAGGAGTGTTTAACAGCATTGGATACAGTTTGGATATTTACTTGTTTACCAGTTTGTTAAATGCTTAAATAAAACAAATTCTAGTGCAGCATTCACAGCAACAATCAATCCAGAGCAGTGGAATAATTAAGGCGCAGAAATGTACCTTCTCAGCGAACACGATTGACGCTGCTGGACTATGTGTCACATACTAAACAAATAAGTGGACTTCTAATAGTAGTGTACTGATGTTGACATACTATTAAGTATGACCATATGTGGTTTTTGGACACAGCAGTTTTCAGCATCCTATTTAGTGACGGATTTGGGATCATTGGATGTTCACAGCAGGTATTATAGTAAATGCACAGGATTAAGTTACACCTGTGTTTGGAGCTAATAAATAAAATTTATAGTAGGCGTTTGAATACTTGAGAAAACAATAAACCGTCCTGTGATCTGAAAAACTGATTGTTGTTGCAGTTGGCCGTCATCAGAGGAACTCTTATTTAACTGTTTATCTAGGTATGAACACTGGCTGTGTATTGATGGGTTTTGGCACTTATTCTGTATTTAACCCTGTATTCTGTATGTATTTGTTTCTGGCAGTGTTTGAGCTAAAGGGTAGTTTGGACTTGAACCTGTTTGTACTAGCTAGAGACACACACTCTGATTGAACACAAAGCTTTTTAGGATAAGAGTGTCTCCTAAACGCTGTAAATGTATTTCGTCATTGTTCAAAGAGAAGATTTTTATTTTTCTACACCATTTGAACGCAGCATCTGCCAATTACAGGATTCCATTGACCTACACGAAAAGTAAGGACTGTTTTTGTCCTCTCTTGTAAATTAGGCATTTTGGAGATGCTTGTTTTTTCTTTGGACAGCGACGATATATAAACTACATGAGAGCACTGAGCTTTCTAACGAACTGTTTGTGATATTATGTTTTCAGCCATGAACCAAACACACAGCCTAAAAAAACTTCGCTGAACAAGCCAGCGTCGTTTCTCGGGCTTCGCCAGAATAATGTTAAACGGTTGTTCCGCTTACAGCCAGACATTCCACAAACAGGTTAAAAATGTCGTGAATACGTTATAAATTCGATAAAAGTGAACCGATTAAGTAGTATTTTTAAAGTTTTTTTTTTTTTACGTAGTGTGATTTTCCGACATGTGGTGTATATTAACCAGCTCCCTGGTGGTCTAGTGGCTAGGATTCGGCGCTCTCACCGCCGCGGCCCGGGTTCGATTCCCGGTCAGGGAACATGACTTTTGACTCATGTACCCCCTTTATTATAAGAGTATGTATTTTCCTACACAAAACAAGTAAAAAACTCCTGATACAATTAGCCCGTGTGGCGTTTAAACCACGCGCAAGACGCCGGTGTAAATACATTTTGTATAAATTCAATACAGTTAATTCAAAGACTTGGGTGGGATGCAGTTTCAGCCCTTTGCGGGGTAAATGACTGCACAAGACTGCATTCTTAATAATTTCCACGTCGTTTTATTGTGAGTCCCCTCTGATTTGTAGCTCTTTTCAACTGTTACACCTATATATTGTTTTAAATTCTCTAGCTTGAACTAGAGCTTAGCAACAAGTATAACAGGGTAAACACGGCAATGAAAGACAGGTTCTAAGTTAAAACGCTGAAAAACCAAATAGAAGTTTTAATCAATGCCTGGAACGCTTAAAAACCTCAAACCATTTATAGGATAATATATAGGTTAAGGGTCCATTTCAGCCACAGACCGTTTATGTCTGAAATATCTGCAAAACAGCGTGTAATCTACTTTAATCGCGTATTCGCGACAGTCCCATAGTTTACACTAGCCTAGCAATAGTAACACTCCAGTCAAAGTGGGTTGCGTCGTTTAACGCCAGCTGGTCGAGACGGAGCTTCGTTTTAAAAGACTAAAGGTTTGTTTAAGTTGTTACAGGGAGGCTCGACGGCGGAGTCAAGAAAACCGTGTGCTTCTGTAAAATACACCGTTTCTCTTTATAACGACGGTTCTAAGAACGATAACGTAAAGATAACGCAAAGAGAAGAAAGAAAACTGGTGCTTTTATGTTGTCTGAACAAAGTTATCACAGTGTCATTACTGAATGACGTTGTTTATGGTTTTATAATCATCTGTTGGCAACTTAGCAACAAACATTCCAGTTCCGTGTAGATATGATGAAACACATGAAGGATTGTAGGCGGTCGTAACACCGTTTTACCACTACGTTCTCACAACGTTGTCAGAACTTTCTGATGAATTGAATTACAACATTATGATTCAGTACGTTGTAGCAATGTTTTGTCAACGTAAGCATGTTTACAGCGTCTTCCCTCCGTACAGCAGAGTGGCGCAGCGGAAGCGTGCTGGGCCCATAACCCAGAGGTCGATGGATCGAAACCATCCTCTGCTAAGTACGTTTTTTCCACAGTAATTCCAGTACGCAGTATCACACCCGAGATTTACATACCTGGATGCCTTTTATTTCTTCGTCTAATGAAATATGGTGATGGGCAAAAAAATGGACATCAGTTTGAACGTAATTCACAATACGCTGACAGTACATTTCAGTATGAGCAGGAGGCTTAAGAAAATATCACAGCAAGTTTGGCGAATTATAACAAAATCAAAGTAATGGTTAAATACATATCAGTATATAAATATAAGCAATTAGTCGCACTCATTATTAACTGAGCAGTTGCTATTGTGCTTCACAGATTATCTAACTCGCTTTATAACTACACCCGTCGTGTAACATGTAAATGGAGGAAAAAGAAGATTTTTGTTGATTGCAAGGGTCTTAAAAAAGTTTAGCCGCCCAACGTGGGGCTCGAACCCACGACCCTGAGATTAAGAGTCTCATGCTCTACCGACTGAGCTAGCCGGGCTGTACACGCAGCGCTCACTGTATGACTGAAAAAGATCCCGTTCAGTCAAAGCCTTCCGCAATACAACAGCACCATCTACTGGTCATTGTCGGTAACGCTCCGCTATCCCAATCAGCACTTCATGATCCAAAACGTGGTGGTCGAGCCCTTCAAAGACACACTGCCCCAGCCCCCACCCCCCCATACGAAAAGAAACATAAAAACTGAGTTGCATTCCACCGTTTTACTCTGAGACAATGTACACTTGTTGCTCTCCTTCAGTTGGAAGGTCTGGAGGGCAGTGGACAGTCAATGGACACGCTGTTATAACATGGATATAAATGTTTGTGTGATTAAATTTCTTTCAAATATATTGCTTTGATTTTTGTTGTCTACAAAAAAAGGTCAGGAGGTAGAACAGAACTGTCATTTCTGAGACTGAACAGGTTCACAGTTGAACTTTGCGGCCAGTGGAGCGGTCAGTGAGGTCAGTTGTGGAAGGGTTGTTCACAACGTGTTATTAAAAGGTATGGACATTTCAAATATAAGGCACCAAACTCAGATGTAGAGAAGCACCACATAACTTAAAAAAATAATAATAAAATCCCCCCACCCCCAAAAAAAAAAATCACCCCCAAAAAAACAGCAAGACTCATCATCCTGACACCCAGTCTTGATCATCAAATTCGCTCTAATTCAAGTGTACGCTACTCGTTTCACAATTCCTAGCAACTACAAAATAAATTCAGACTAATTATAAAAACACTGTTTGCACTACTCCAAAGTTCTCATCAAAGCTTGGCTTTAAACTCCTCCGCAGGAAGCCGACTGCTGATGTGTCCTGAGGTTGCAGATCCAGGCAAAGCGCTTGCCGCAGCGGGTACAGGTAAACGGTTTCTCTCCCGTGTGAACTCTCTGGTGCTTCTTCAGGTTTCCCGCCTCTGCAAAGAGCTTCCCGCAAGTCTCACACTTAAAGGGCTTCTCTCCCGTGTGGACGCGCTGGTGAGCCTCCACGTTGGACAGCCCAGTGAAGGCCTTTCCGCAGAACCTACAGATGTAGCTCTTCCGTTTGCCCTTCTCCATGCGCTTGGGAACCTGGAGCGCAGCGAGAGAAAATCCAGGCTGGGTGAAATTCGGCAGCATTTGGGAATTCATGGTGATCTTTGGAATGGACGGGGTGATGTTCGCTCTATTCGATGCCTCTAAACGAACCCCTTCCGTCCTATTGTAGTGACTCAGCTGCTGAGTCTGGGTTTGGTGTGAGATGGCGGCCGTGGTCCACTCTGGCTCTGCTCCAAGAGGCCCTCCGGTGTCTTGAAGCGCGTCCAGGCCCTCTGGCATCCCTCTGACCGACAGAGCTGCCGGCTGCACCAGCACGCAGTCCTGGTCTTGGTCTGCTTCCACAATGTAAGAGCAGGACGGCTGACTATCAGAGGAATCGTTTCCAGTCCATCGTGTGAAAAGGGTCTCCACCTCTCCAGCTCGCTCATATAGGCTATTATTCGACCCCAGCACGTTGACGGACATTGCCATTTTTCTTCTTTGGGTGCTCTGGTTTGAAAGAGGGTTGGTACTGTTCTCGACTGGACCCTGAAGCTGAGACTCAGCGCTGGGGAGATCCCAAACTTTGACTCCTATTGGTGCTGCTGGTAGTCTGTGCGGGAGAGCAGGCTCACGGGAATGTAGCGAGCCAGAGGGCTGAGAACCTACAACACCTGGACATCAGAAAGAGCAAAACTTTAATGTTGATCATCTTGAAAACATTGAACTTTTTTAACTTATTGGCCTAAGTGCACTATAATTATATAAATGCCATAATCCAAATTATCAGCCTGTCTACCCGATTTTTTAGTGGACAGGGTAGTCATAGGATAACCACAGTTATTTACCACGCAGGACAGCAGCATGTCTGTGGCATGGTAGCATGTATTTCACTGATTATTAAGAGGGGGGGGGGGGGGGGGGGGGTGTCATTAGCTGGCACTAATCTAGTCATTAATAAAGGATTGAATTAACTCGCAATGCATAGAAGTCAGTTAATTCCTATGTGACTATAATACCAAAAAGCTTTTATATCATTTATAATTTGCAGTTAAAATTTTATATACAGCAATACATGTACATCACCACACTGAGCATATTTCAAAATAAGAATATAATGACTTATATTATAATACAATATAATGAATATAATACTGTGATAATACCATATCATAGGGCCTTCTGTGATTACCACCCTCTAATGTTGTTACCTGTTATTACACAGGTCCAACTGTACACACACAGTTTAAAGGCAAAGTTGCTGTGTCTAATAAAGTAAAGTGTAAATAGATGCTTTTATCGTTAAAATATGTTTTTTCTTTGGCTTAAATAGTAATTGCACCTGCTGTACTGATGGTCATAAATTAAAAAAGGGGTCTAAAAAACAAAAACAAAAAAAAACTTCCTCGCCCAACGTGGGGCTCGAACCCACGACCCTGAGATTAAGAGTCTCATGCTCTACCGACTGAGCTAGCCGGGCTGGGTGGGGGAGGTCATCGGGTAACCCTAACCCCACACTTGTCGACAGGCAGTAATTGTACCCCAACAGAGTGAAGCTATAAAAAAGCCTAATAAATGCCTAATAAGCATGCCTAATAAATGGCCAACCGCATACACCACCATTTATAATTGTGTAATTGGCTATTTAGTAAAAACTTTAGTGTAGATAGAAATCTTATAACCTAGACACCAAAAAACAGAGACAACATCTTAGAGAGGATTACAATTTAAAGTATGTTGGCAACAGCGTAAAGTTATAATGCTATAATATGTAAATGTTGAAAAATGAAAAAAAAAAATTCTTGATACTATTTTTTTCATACAAGTTCCTAATTAAAGAAGTATTTCAAACAAAACAGTGATTATAAACTAGTGAGCAGTACTCTAGCTATATAAAATGACTGATTATTCTTTATTCACATGAAGTAGTTTTAGTGTTTAGACTTTAGAACTTATTAGTTGTACACAGAGGAAAAAAAAAAACATTGTCGCCCAACGTGGGGCTCGAACCCACGACCCTGAGATTAAGAGTCTCATGCTCTACCGACTGAGCTAGCCGGGCTGGCTGCTCTGAGGGCGGGACCTAAACTAGCTGATAGTGAGTGATTGTGTACTTTCAAATAGCATATCTGTTAAACACAGAAAGTAGTTTTAGGGATTAGTTTTATAAGTTATTTCATAAAATCAACATAGAATCAGCAAAGCAACCACAAAATGTAGTTTTTGGAGCTAGTCCATAAAATCAACATAGAAACTATAGAAAATAGTTTTAGGGATTCATTTTAGAAGCTACTCTATAAAACCAACATAGAATCATGATGAAAACCACAGGAAAGTAGTTTTAAGGACTAGTTTTAGGTGCTATTCCATAAAACCAAAACAGAATAATGATGGAAACGACAGGAAAGTAGTTTTAGGAACTAGTTTTAGGTGCTATTCCATGAAACCAACATAAAATCATGATGGAAACTCCAGAAACTAGTTTTAGGGATCAGTTTTAGGAGCTGTTCTATAAAACCAACTTAGAATCAAGATAGAAACCACAAAAAGTAGTTTTAAAGATTCGTTTTAGGAACTACTCCATAAAACCGAACAGAATGTAGTTTTAGGGATTAGCTTTTGGAACTACTGCATACAATGAACATAGAATCAACAAACACACCAAAGAATGTAGTTGTAGGGATAAACTTTCTGTGCTTTTCCATAAAATCAACATAGAAACCACATAAAATAGTTTTAGGTATTAGCTTTCGGAGCGTTATTCCAAATATCAACATATAATTAACAAAGAAACCACAGAAAATTGTTTTAGGGATACGTTTTATCCCTATTTTGCTCTAGATTCTTAGTTAAAACTACACAACCACTCCGGCTAAAACAGGTGTTTTTAGTATCAAACCGCTCATTTCTGTTTCTCTCACTATTTGTCCCTCATCATTCCTGCTCTCTCACTTACTCTGTATGGTAATCTGCACTCCTGCAGACTGATTGGAGATTGTCTTCTTTTCCTGTTCTGGTCTGTCATCCTTTACAAGAGATGCGTCCAACATGTCAGACTGGGAAAAATAAAACAAACACTTATACTTTCATTTGCTTTAACATTCATTAGTTTCCCCCAAAACTATGCATATATAAACACACAAACATAACAGCTCCAAAAATCTCAGTATATCCACACTGACCTCTTCAGCTCCGAGGGCCACTGTTATTTGCGCAGGAGAGGAAGGGACACAAATATCACCACTGGACTCCACAAATCCTGAAGAGCAGCCAGAGCAAACTTTAAAGTTACCTTTACCCAAACAATCATGGTCATAAGCCAGGTAATACCAACCTTGTTCCACTGGTACAGAAATCAGTACAAGTGTACAGTTTGTCAACATTAACATTACAAAAAGCAATGTATTTGCATACATCTATCTATTCACACAACAAGCCAGAATCTATTGAGGTTAACAGGTTATTCACAAATGCCATCAGTGTCCTACCTTACTTACAGCTCTATGTTTAAAAAAGTGTTTAGATTGAGCTAATATCTGTTTATCTGAAAAAAAACTAAACTTTAAACCACATGTGCTTATTTGCTTTTGTTAGAGGTTTCTTAAGCATAATGACACAAAGATTTATAATTTTATTGTAGTTTTATATTTATAAACAATTTATTAAGCAACATCAATTGCTTCCTGATCATTTAAAGGACCACTGATACACTACACACTAAAACGTTAAAACCACCTTCTTGGTTCTATAATATCTGCCCGTTTTTTTTTTCAGCTCCACTGACCATATAAGAGCACTTTGTAGTTCTACAATTGCTGTTTCTCTGTATACTTTCATCATCCCCTTTCACCTTGTTCTTCATATCAAAATATGCGATCGGTGATCGGCCGATACGTCTCCAATTTAGCAGATCTCGAGAGCCGATCGATGGCATTAAACAAATAAGCCTAATTTCTGTATTTACAGCTAGCGTTTCGTTGAAACGCCCTCCGACCAGGTACTTGCAATTCCTATCTGAACCGCTAGGTGTAAACACACACCCTTTTATTTTCGACAGACTGACTAAAGCGGCGTGACTTGCGAGAACAGTTTTCCTTTGCGTTGCATCCGTCTGGCAGTTTGTTACCGTATGTGACACAGACTCATCCAGAGTGTTCTTAAAATCTGTAAAATGAACCGTGTCTCATTGGGGAACAAAGACAAAGACATTTAACACTTATAATCTGATACGGCTTTTAGAGTACACCCGCGGCTGAACACAGTGAGTAACAGCAAACAGCAGAGCTAGCACGCACAGCTAGCACAAAACAGATAACCCAGAACACCGTGCAGACCAGATCTGACCGGTACAGCACTGATTCAAATCAGCCAGTCCATTGAGAGAACACCTGGACGGGAAGGCTACTTTACACACCAGGGTTTCTCTGTCCCAGTCACTCAACATGAATGCAAAACCTCCCTCCTTACTGTATGTTATATTTATTTATATAAGAGTGTTTGTTTTTCCACTCTTCTCCCTGATGTAAACTTTCTTTGTGTGTTTCATAGGTTTGCCTTCTTAACAACACACCCAAAGAATAGATTTCACAGGAAAAAGCCACCAAACCCCTGACTTAAATGCAGCCAGCGTAATTCCCTGCCTCCTTCTTGTTTGCCTTGACTCACCATTTTCCTCACTCGTGCCTCCATGTGTCTGGCTTTCCCTGCTCTCCTGTTCTGAAAGCTCCTCTTTGATGAACAGCACATCTGGCTCTTCATCCTCTGCCTTTTGAGGCTGCATGGCAGACAGAAAGAAGAAAGTATTACCATAGAGGTTTGATGAGGCACACATAATTCCTGCAGCAGTCTGCGAAGAGCTGAAAACATTAACAACAGTGCAACTGTCGGGACCAATAACCCAATTTTATCATCTCACACTACAGTTTATCATTATCTACTACAGTGTGCAAACATACATACTGCATACATACGGCCTCTATTACTATAACTTCATGAAGCATATATAAAGTGAAGTCACTAGTAAACGAGCACAAGTCCTGGGTAAAATAGTTTCTTCACTACTCACTAAGAAAGTATACAGAATGTTAAATACAACTAAATTGTTTGGTTGTCGTGGCAATGGGAAATCAGTCTGCAGCTGAATTTCTAGCACAGGTGATTAATACACTACTTATAGGTTATTGCAGAAGTTTTATGTTTATGACACCTAGAAAATCACTGGTGCTAAAAATAGCATATATTTATATATTTTATCTCTGTGTATTACAAGTTGGGTTAAGGCAAAACTATGGACAGTCCATAGTTTAAAAACTGGATTACAGCAAAAATCTATATATTATCTCTGGGTATTACAAGTTGGGTTGAAGCAAAAATATGGGCCGTCCATAGTTTAAAAACTGGATTACAGCAAAAATCTCCTGCTATTTGTCAAGCTAATGTAGGGGAAAGCTGTCCTTTGGTGTGTATTGTTGTACAGGTATACAGGTAAGTGTAATTTCCATTAATTTTGATTAAGCACTATTTTTTTCCGCAGTTTCCAAAAAAATCCCACATTTCCGTATACATGTACCTCAAACGAGTTCTGAAATCAAAGCACATATTCCATGCTTGTGTTTGAAACAAACTTGTACGAACTCCAGCGTAAACTCCTCATACTTGAGTGCTTATATACAAACAAACAATTTAATGAATTTACCTTAAAACAGCACGTGTCATAACTTAGGCTGATGGGAAAAATGCAATTTAAGGGTAAATGTACTTAGACTTTAACTATGAGGTATTTCACAAAGCAGGTTTTCTCAGCTGGACATCAAAACAAAGGCCAGTGAACTCTCTCCCCTTACCTCTTCTCCTACTGGACAATCTTGACTTTCAGTGGAGGTTACAACTGGATAACTGAGATCTCCCACTTCATGAAATACCTCTATGTTTGTGAAACTTTTTTTTGGTGGGAAAAAAAAAGAATTCACACAAAACATCCAACAAGTCATAAATTTTAAACTAACAGAGAAAATTTCCTCTCAAAAAAGCAAACAAAGGCACTGATTAATCAATGTTTATTTTTATGAGTCATACAATTGCAAACAGCTGCCAGTGGGGGAAAAAATCTACTTTGGCATGACTGATTATGGTTCCATATGTCTCTCCACATTTTTCTACTTAGATCATGTCAGATCTTGTGAATCATAAAAAAACGAATCCAAGCGGACCACCAAACTTAAATTTAAAAGTGTTGAGACTAAAGTCCCATCTGGTGTTTCTATGTTTGTAATAACATACTATAAAATCTTCTCTGCATGCAGCCTTATCCCATCTATACGTCCATCCAGTCATTTTATCAGAAGTCCTGGGTCAGTTTTTGACCGCCCCTAGCGACAACAGTTCATCTGCTATAAACATATCGGAGTGGTACTTCTGTTGGTGGGTTTTGAGGTTCCGTATCCAGGCAAACGTCTTCCCACAGTGGATGCAGCTATATGGCCGCTCCCCCGTATGGACCTTCTGGTGCTTCTTCAGGTTTCCAGCCTCTGCAAAGAACTTCCCACAAGTCATGCACCTGAACGGTTTCTCGCCCGTGTGGATCCTTTGGTGGATCTCCACCTTCTTAGGCCGGTTAAAAGCTTTTCCACAGTAGTTGCAGCTAAAAAGTTTCTCGTGGGAGACTCGTTCATTTCTTGGTCGACCAGTTCTGGGTTGGTACAGGCTGACGCCTTTGGCGTGCTGCCAGCTGTCCATGTCCGGGACCACTGAAGAAGTTGATGCCACTGCTGGAAAGTCACTGGTCAGCTGTGACTGACTGGATGTGGGCAAGTTAACATTATTAAAACGATCAACCGCACTGTCGCTAGGATACCGGTGCGAAGCCTGCCGCCGCCTGGTTACATTACTGCCGTCCCAGACGGACGGGTCGTCCCCTTCTTCCGCAGATTCAACCTCTATGATCTCAGGTTTCTGTGGGGGGTGTTCGGATTGGCTTTCAGCACTGTCAGTCACCACATAAGAGCAAGATGGATGCTGGGGGTCCGCATCGTCACCCCCTTGCACAAAAAGCTCCCCCAAAGGGCCGCACTCCCCACTTACACCAAATCCTGCCTCTGAATCTTGACCCAAGGGCTCTTGGGATAAACCCTCAGCGTTCTCATACTGTGGCTCAGATTTAAGCACTTTTTCGGATCCACTGACCTCCAAAGCCTGCCGGCGTGTCCTGGAATGGTGACCTTCGCCTTTTTCCACTTGAACAGCGCTGAAACTTGCCTCCCCACCCTCAGGCACAGCTTCTGCCACTCCTAAGGAAAAGGGGGGAGAGGTGATAGGTGTGAGCAATGCAACAAAATCGGCCACAGTGAGCATTGAGGCTTTTTAGATAAGCTGTTCTGCCGTCAAGAGAACATCCCCTTCGAACGCCTTCCCCACTCCCCTCCGCACTCACCATCTTCTCGGATGAACAGCTCCTGTCGCTTTTGGCTCTCATCAGATGTCTCAGCCTTCACAAGCACAGCGTCTGCTCCAGTCATGCCAGCGTCTCCAGCCTTTGGGAACAGAACGCAAACGGTTTATGTCTAGGAGCTAATGGGAATCATAAAAAATAATTAATTTTTCTGGCATACTATGACATATTTGTGAAAACAATAAAGCATCAGCGAGGGTCTCTGAGCCAGCTGAGTGTTTTGTGACGGTGGTGGGAGGTGAAACGTGATTTGTTAGTTGTTTGTTAATATTTTCCTCTGTCCACTGATGCACAGGGATGTAATCACTTCGCCTAAGCAAGCATAAGTCATTAAACATTGATAAAATGCTACAAGAAAACAAGAATGTTGTCATTTAAAAGGCTTGGTATTATGAGTCATTCTTAAAATGAGCAGGGACATAAACTAGAAAGGTTAAAAGGAAAGGTCAAGTTTGATTTTAGGCTGAATTTAACAGCAGACTGACATAATATTCTTATTAAACATTGGGGCAATACAATCCCATACATCATACATCCCACATTCTGGGGGATCCAGTGTCCTGCAAAGGTATATCTTTGCCTTAGCATACGTGTCCTTTCCTATGAAAGGCTTGATAACCAGCCAAAGAGCTAGATAAGGAGTGTTGGGGCCAGTGGCGTAACCAGGATCTCACCAGGATTCTGCCAAAATGTGTTACACGGCTATGCAAAAGTGTGGGAACCTCTAGTCAAATGACTTTCTAAGTGAACATATTCTCCACAGATCCCCGATTACTGTTTACTTGCTAAATTTGATATATTGGGGTGCAAAACTAAACTGAAAATATGGCGTGTGCAAAAGTTATGCCACATTTTAATCCCCTCAATATCTTAAACTCAGAAATTTAAACTCAGAAACTAAAACAAAAAACAAAAAACTTTTCCAACTTCTTTGTATGTTTCAAACAAGCTGATGCTCTCCAGGCATGCCACTCCTCTCCACCAGCATCTAAATGTTTAAGTCTGAGTACCTATATAAGATTTTAAAGTGATGCACACATCAAGTTGTAGCTTGTGAAGCAGCTATTTGCAAACACTAACCACGGATGGCATGCGTTTTGAATGAGAGCCGGGTACACAGACATCTGGACTGTCGGTGGAGTGCTGATGGAATCTGTCTGGTGAGGCACACTGTTAAAAAACTCGACCTTTCTGTGAATCATGGATGAACATGGGTGCGTCAGTATCTGAGAAGGGCTATTATTATGGGGCCTGGTCACCGCGGACCTAAGAGAGTGGGTTTCCAGGTCTCCAGGACTGGCTTATGGACGAGAAGGGAGATACTTACCACGTTTTCGCTCTCCTTCATGCCTGGACGACCGATGGCCACATCGGTAGCAGAAGATTCCCTGTCTCTCCATACATCATCATTCAGCTCCCTCCCATAGAGCTCATCCTGACTGGGGAAAATATCTAGAAGAGAAAGAACAGAGGTAAAAGAAAATATGAGAGGTGATACTCAGACCCCTGTCTAAAAAATCCACTCATCTAACTATCCACCAGCTCCTTGTTGGAATTTTCCCGTTCCACCTTAAATGGTGCAGCAGTCACATTCTGGCGCCTCACAAACTCCCAGCAAGGAGCTGGCGAATAGGGGTCTGACTTCAGCCTTGTCTAGGCTACAGGACACGATACGTACCACTAGCAGGAGCCCTGTATTCCCTGTACTTGTCCGGCAGGCTGGCGCTCACTTGCACTCGACTGGAGCGGTTCAGCGAGCTCTCCCGGATCCGTCTCTCCGCGTAGCCGCGCGCCATCCGCAGCTCCAGGAGATGCAGCTTTCTCTTCAGCGCCTTGTTTTCCCGCTGGCACTGAGACATCTGCAGACTCATCACCGCGTAGTCGTCGTCTACGAGTTTGCAGATCTCCGCCACCGCCGCGTTCGCCAGCACCTCCATGATGGAGGCGAGCTGAGTCTGGAAGGCGAGGCGGTTCGACATAGCGCTAACTCACTGAGGTGATGCACTCGGAAGCGCTGTCCCGTTCGACCGGTTTCTGTGCTGCTTTTTGCTCTTGTGCCTTTTAGGGTCGAATGTAATGTGGAAAAGGGACGTAAAGCAGGCGAAGGGATGAGTTTAATGGCGTGGAATGAACAGAGCCGTCTTGTTGCCGTCTGCTGTTGATGTCATGAGCACTTCCGGTTGTCCCGGAGTAGTGACGTAGAGGGCGATACCTCAAAATATAAACAGTAAACAAAGATTTTCTTTCATCAAGTAAGTACACGTCGCCTAAACGCACGAAGGTGCTCGGTAGTAGTAGTAGTGATAACAACAATAATAGTTTTTAAAGTATATATGTACCAATTATTATTACTTTAAAAAACTTTACCACTTGCAACAAGAAGGATGTGAAAACACGAGTCAGCATTTCACTCGTGAGCATGTGAGCATGTAAAAACAGGTTATGGTTCAGAAAACGACAGCCGACCTGAATAACATGTGATCATATGACAATGTGACTAATATTCAATCACCAGATATGTTGTGAATCATGTGATCACGTGACTAATGTGACTAATATGTGATGTAATACGTTATGGCCTGAAACTCTTGTATTCACCTTTGATAAAGTCATATATATATATATATAGTGATCAGCATTAGAAAAGTACTGAATATCTGCTGTGGCTTTTGTATAAATTGATATAATAACTGGACAATCACACAAATCAAATCAGTACTAGAAATAAATAGTAGTTCATGTTGGAAGTGTAAAAAAATGGGATCTCCCCATGGGAATGCCCAATGGTTGAACAATTTTGGCACAGTGTGTTGGAATTTTTGGAGACGTGGGCGGGAGAAGCCTTGCCAGTGTCTCCTCATTTATGTCTTTTGGGAGATGCAACAGAAACCCCAACTTTAACAAAAGTGTATATTCAGTTTTGATGGCGGGGATAATCTCAGCCGCCAGAGTCATATTAGGACACTGGAAATCACCCACATGTCCAACACTCCAAGAGTGGAAAATCCTAATGAGTGAGACCACATCATATGAGTTTATGTTAGCTAGAATAAGGTGCAAAGGGCCTGTGGAATTGAGAATTTGGGATTCTTTCATAGATCATCTCACTTCTGAATGACAGCATGACTATGAGATTAGAACTAAGAGATGTTTGTATACCTTGCAATTTCACTTCATTATTATTGATTGGTATTTGTACAGTTTATTTTGACAGGGACTACCTAAACAATGTGTCTTTTTCATGCCTGGCCTTCCTGCTTTGGTTTTCCATATGAGCTTTTGTTTAATTTGTTTACTGTGTTTAAATTATTTAAAAAAAATAAAAAAATAATAAAAAAATCAGTACTAGAGGTGGTTAAGTAGGAATCATTTACTGCCTGCAAAAAATTAGTAGCCACACAAGGTAAAACTGTTGATCCTTGAGAAGATCCTTTCAGTCCAATAAAGCTGGTAACTCTAAGTTATTAAGTCATGACTCACCATCTCATGCATTCTCAAGTATGCTACAATTTTATATGCTTATCTTGCTCAGCGCCTCTTCTGGGCCTCTTCTTGAGGCTAGTTGTCTCAGTATGGCTGGAACATCCTGTTTACCCAAACCTCTTGACTGGTGCGGCAGGGGGAGGCAGAAGTGGCCAGTCAGTAAGATTACATGCTTTGCTAACTTTCCAGTCGGATTGAGAGTGGAGTCTCGAAAAACTTGAAATCCGTAACTCTCTTTTTGATGGTCTGTGAGCCTCCTTCTGTTAAAAACTACATCAACAACAGAGTTGGTGCAATTCTTTGATGTCAGCATTATCTGCCAAGCTCAGGCAAGATCCAGCTTCCTTATTTGTACTCACAACAAACAACCACACAGGTGAACAGGCACAACACCTCTCATCGCCTTAGAAAAGTTTAATGCAGAAGGTTAAACACAGCAAGTTATTACCTGACATGGACAGATATATGGTGCTTGATGCCCGACACACTGTTTTATGATAATTTTGCGATAAAGGTGTGTATTTAATCAACTTGTTTAATACATTTAATTAAATCCATTCATGGTAAAGGGATAAATGCTTGGTGTTGTGATGCAAAATAGTCACTAATGTTAATTTAGTCTTTCAAATTTTGGACTATGTTACAGTCAGACATATAGGTTTACTGGTGGATAGTACATAAAATGCATATGCTTGTGTGGTAGACATGGTGATCCCTGGCTTCCATCCATAAATAGTTGACAAATGAGAACTTTAATACAGCAACAGTGACACTTTAACAAGATATTTCATTTAATATTATAATTAGATAATCTTATTAAAAAAAAGCTCACTGAGTGATGAAATGCATTTTTAATGATATGCTAAAATGTGTCTCTTTAAATAGTTTCATGAGCAGCATCCATATTTGTTTTGACCTGCACACCACCGAGTTTACTCTGAAATAGCCCTCTCTGCTAGCTAACATCTTTAAGGCACATCAGCTAGGTTCCATACCCAGTAGAGAGAGTTATAGGGTCCGTCTCAAAACAGTGAGAGGTAGTCAGCTGTTTAAGTAGCAGTGTTCTGTCTGACATCCTCATAAAACAGATTACTGAGACGCTCTAGTTAGAGAGCTGGCGTGTTCGAGATACAGCTGCACCTGGTCTTGATGGTCAGCGAGAGCAGCCGGACACAGTTCGGGAGGAGGTTAGGAAAGAGCCTCAACTCGGACAGTCGCCAGCTGCTGCCTACGTGAACAACGGCGGATCTCGCGGTGTTTGCGCTCTTTACAGCTGATGAAGTAGCAATAGATGAATAGTAGAAAGAAAAAAAATAAGTAGAAACAGTAGAAAGAAAAATGTATCCAAATGGACAGTTACAAATCATAGGAGCAGTTCAGAACACAACAAAGTATAAATCTACAGCACTTCAGCCTCTTCATGATTTGAAATACTAATTCTGAAAAAAGAAATATGTTAAATATATATTTTATAATGAAAAGAGTCCAACGTCCGTGCAGCTTCTGACCAATGAGGATTAAGTTCTGTTGTCATCAAGTCGTTTCTCGGCTCACGCAGTTTGTGGAGAGCAACTGCAGCGACTAATTGTGGAGCCTGCAGCTTCATCTTGAAGCGCCGGTGGTGCCGACTCAAATCAGACCAAAATTTAACCAGAATGCACCACGCCGAGCCAGGCAGCGATCAGGCTGCGCGGCACCTTGTGAAGTCGAACACACCTAGCAACTGCATCACGACTTGTTCCCTCCCCGCGAGCGATGTTTTAGTTAGAGGCTAAGCTAGGCGGCTATTCTAAACAATAGCTGGAGGCTTAAAAATCTGGTACCATAAAAGCTAATGGCTCAAGTATAAAACTGCAAAATGGTCAACGACTCGTTACAGAGTTGATAATAAAATACTGTTTTGTGTGATTATATGACAAGAAATATATTAAAACACCAGAGAGAATCGGAATAACTTAAAATGACTTCACTGCTCATAGCTCTGCCTGTGTTGCATCATGGGATTGCTTTAGCAGCTGATGAAGCGCTCGATGCTTCCTTAAAATCGGGCCAAAATAAGCACCTCAGTAGACAGCATGTTTACGGTATCTAAGAATTGGGACAGCCTACATGTCTAGAGTGTGCATACCATGATGTAAAATGCTGTCTATGTAGACCCTCACTAGGTTTTAAAATTGACCCATCATCTATGAGTATTACAGTCTTAATAGTTGTAATAAACATCAATTGATATCAGCCTCATTGTAGTTGGTTTACCAGTTTGAATGAAACTCGGATCGCTGACACTTGGCCAAATATAATCTCAGGACCACATGCCAAAATTAAATCAAAGCTGTATTGCTCATCTTCTGTTATTTACACTGGTATGTGGGCGTGTGTAAAGAGTGAACTGTTAAAGCAGGCAGACTGTGTAGGCAGTACAGCACTGATGTGCACCGAGACAAACATACTGTTAAGTGTTCAGTTCTCATGTGAATCAACACAGTTCAGTTGTTTAGTGAGTACTTTTAAATTGTTGTACTGTCCATATGATAAAAATAGACTGAACTAGAGTATCAAGGGCAACCATTTCCTCTTCTATTTCTCATGAAAGCTTTAGAATGATAACTGAGTGATTTTTTGGATTTGGATAGATTCAAACAACAAGGAACACAGAGCTGCAATATGCTCAAAAGACAAGAGCATCAACAGCTCAGTAGACACTCAGACCCGGATGTTATAACAAGCGGATTGGAGCTGAAAGAATTCACACCCTGTTTAACCCACAATGGTGCCTGAATGGACAGGAAAGCAACTGTGAAAAGCTTTACAGGTTCTGTGATTGTTATTTAATTTGGGGATCTGCAGGCATGTCTGGAGTCGGTGATGTCTATTTACATCAGACCTAACAATCGGTCTGCCGCTGAGGCTCTGATTGGTTCCGCTGCTGAGTTTGAATGCACTGCTCTGTGCTGTTTAGGGAAAGTGAAGTTTTCATGTAAAAGAAAAAAAATGGTGGGTCAGATACCTGCTCTACTTTGATGTTCCGGGGGCCCAGCTCATGGGTACCAGCTTTGCAGACGGTACCTAAAGAGACAGCAATGCAAAAACACACACAACACACGGCAGCTGCAAAAAGTAAATTCAGACATATTCAGTCAATTTAGAATTTTTTTTAGGCCCAAATAGAGGAAAAACAGGTCATATGGTCCCCCTTATTGACAATGACATAAACAAAACCATTATACATACAAACAAATTCATGTGTGACTGATGTAAAGAAGCGCTTTATGCCTAATAAGGAAATGGCTTTAACAACGAGTCTACCTCTTTAGATGAGCGCCTGCTAAAACTAACACCAAAGCTAATCAAAGTACATTAGATGCTGAGGAGAACTTATTTCCACAAGGTCTTCTAGCAAATATTTATTTAAGCAGTACAAAGGACGGCACACGTATGAGCACATCCATATCTGTCTTTACCTCTTTCATCTGCACTGCACAGTCCTGTTTAATCTCGATTACTGTCGGCAGCTAAGCTAAGAAAAGCTAACTAGTCAACTGACCTTAAAATTAGTTCTGCTGTATTGGCCCAAAGAGTTTATCTTTGGGCCAGAGTTTATCTTTCCTGAGAGCCAGCATAATTTACCTGTTTATAGCTTTGACATTAAACTGTGAGTTTGTTCTTCCACGTCGATTAATCAAGCCATTATAGTGTTTAAATATTCATGCATTCTGCTTTTATTTACATTTTACAGCTTCTCAATGAGTTATTTTATTTTCTGCACTATTTAAGGTGGAATGGAAAAATTAGAACAAGTGCACTTTAGCTGCTTAACACTAGTTATTTAAGTTATCACAATATCGTACATAGAATTTTTATATACAGAGCTACCAATAAATATTCAATAAGGTAGCTAGTCAGAACATGGCTGTAGTCCACCTCATACTGACATTATTTTCTGATTAACTAGTAAATATGACTTCATACTTTGGCATTTTGGCAAGTAAAATGATCTTATGTCTAATTAAAATATCTTCTTTTTCATTTTAAGATGATTGTAAGGCTATTATAAGATTATTTAACTTCTATCTAGTTGTGTTTTTTTTTACTTGCTGTATGTGATTTTAGTAAGCCAGTCTCGCCACACTGGTAGATAATATAACTTTTTTCAAGAATGCTTAGTACAATAAGTAAAACTTAAATAATTTGGCTTATAAAAATACTTAATAAAAAATTCTTAACAAAATACTTATAAAATAAATCAAGTAAAAACATCTAGAAATAAGTTACATAATTTTATAATATAAGATATAAGAAATACAAGCTATGTCAAATAGATATGAGATAATTTTACTTGCCAAGGCACCAATTTTTTGCTGTGGAGATATCAGTCCAGAGGACAGTACAGTGCCTTCAAAATTTAACTAGGTAGCATAATGCTGCCATCACCTTTGTTAACCCAGTAAGGTCTGGATTAGAGGCTTGAGCAACTACAACAATCCAGCTACAATACAGACATCTTTTAAAGGGATACTGAACCCCAAATGTGTCCCTTAAACTTCCCACAGGCCTTTTCACTACTTAGTCTAATTCCCTGACTCAACTACTTAACTTGCCAGCCAACAAGACCCTCCCCTGGCGAGACCCTACACAAAGAAAAATACAACGGGCCAGAACGACTCTTCCAGTTTACAAATTAGAGGTAGACTGATCTAGATGAACAGCCACTTGAACCTAGGGCTGAGCTCCTGAAACCCAAGCCTATCCTCTTACAGGAGACAATTGTCCCTCTCCTCCTTTTGATGGAACAATTAAACACTCTACTTCATCTTCATCTTCATCTCCAGCTGCCCTAACAGCAGCAAGGGACCCTTTTCCCCAAGTCAGCACTAAAGCATGACATAATCTTTAACCTACAGGGGTGGTCTTCTCCCGCACACACCCGAACTGATACTCCATCACTCTGCCTTCACATCATATGTCGCCTGGGTGGAACCAAACAAGAACCCCAGTGCTTGAGAGGTCATGTACGCAGCTTTATGGTTTTCCTCAAAATTCTTGCAAGATCTGAAAGCGAGAAAGATACGGTTCAACCACACACTGTCTCAGGCCCTTCCTGTACTGGGAGCAACATCCTAATGACCCCCTCCAGTTCTCAGGTTTAAGGGCCCTTAAACCTTCTCTGAAGTTTAGGGCATAATCAAATTAGCATGTTTGTTTTCACAAACAAAGACGACATTAAAAGGAATGTGCGATTATAGCGTTCCACCACACCATCCCACTGAGGATAGAATAGGGACGTATGTGTTTTATTCATACTCAACATCCAACAGCTTAGACTCAAAATTTCAACCTTGGCTGGAGTGACCAATAGTGGTGCCTAAACAATATTCTCACTTCTCCACCAATACTTTGGCCACTGTAAGACCTTCCTTCAAGAAATGCCTCCACCCATTTTGAAAAAGACTTACTGACCACCAATATATACTTATATTTCTTCCAGAGGGCAAAGGGCCCAGCATACCCAAAGCCACTCTTTAATATGGCTGTAACACCACATTAGACTGACCGAGAACACATAACAAAACCCTGACTTTTCTGAGAAGCGCAGTTTATTGTGTACCACTGTTTACTAGTTGTAAGTTCTGTACTCCCAGATTGGTCTGCCTTAACTTCCTCTGCAGCAATCACATGGCCTAGATAATGCACTTGTGTGGCAAAAAGACTGCATTTTGATGGCTATCCGCTTTAAGTTAAGATTTTAGTTTTTCTACATTATTTAAACACAACAGCTGCCGTTTACATAGGTGAAAGGTTCTCAATGAATGGCCCAATAGAAATGCTCCAAAATAGCTTGAAAAAAAATTCTGGTTCCATTAACTTACATTAACACTGAAGACAGTTCTTCTTCTTTCTTGTAAAGTTGCCATTTTGGTGATACTTTGTTTTTCTTTGGACAGCAATGATATCCCCCATGTTCTACTTTAACTCTAGTATGCAGGCTGCCTATTTTTATACCACCCTCAGCAGAAGCTCATCTCACTACATTAGTATGACGACTCGTTAGCGACCTTGTAATTTGGAGGATCCATCGATATACAGGTCGCCACTGTACACAGGATCAGATTCTGAACATTTTTATTTGCAACAGGGTGATAGAGGTGATTCTTCAAAAAAACATTAATTAAGCTTAGACCTTAGACACAGCCTACTGACACATGACAGCACCAGCTAGCTGGATTTTCCACCTAATGATCTTAAATGGAAATTCTTAAAAAAAATACTAATCATTTTTTAAAAAATATTTTCTCTATAATTCAGTTTTAGTTTGATGTGAAATGTGCAGCCTTTTACTTGAAGTAAGGACAAAAAAATTATTTGGAGCTTTATTAAAAATGTATTAAGTTCAGCATTTAAACAGTAAATATACTGAAATATACCAAACGGTATTTGTAATGAGTTTGTCTTTCAGCTGATGGTATAAGATGCTGATACTAGGTAACTTAAATATACAGGATATGGTACTGAATCATAATCATAATCATAATGATGACGGTCCGGACCTTGGTCTGAGGAAATCTCCTCTAACTGGACCTTACTAAACTCTGATTAAATACCCCTACTGTAAAGCATAACAGTACCCTAACAAAACATTATGTTCTCCTAAAGACCAATTTCACCATTATAAACACTGCATTCAGTAACTCAGAAGACACATGCAGGCTCCCCAGTGATTTTGGATATTGAATCATCACTGTTTAAAGAAAAATATGTATCTTCATTTTTGTTGTTTTTCATTTTTCTATGTCATTTGAACACGACAGCTGCTCATACATCCTGTGAAAGTTTCATGATGACTGGACCAATATAAATGCTGCAAAATGAAAATTCAATTAACTTACATAAAAGTACATTAGAGTTTTGTCCTCTCCTGTGAAGTAGATTGCTATATTTGTGTTTTAGACATTGTGACTCTGAACCGCCACCACTGGAAACTGTTTTTTGCAAGTAAACCATGTCACATCAAATTACGCAGAATGTTTTAAAGATCTACTTTATTTCCATTTGCAACATCATGCTGGCACTGTAGCTTCTTGAGTATTCTGCAAGACATATGGCACTGACACGTCTTTAAAACTTCTATACAGTAAGCTAGCAGTTACAACTTTGCAATTCAGTTTTAGTGGAGGTGCAAAGTAAATATCATTGTTTTTTAAAGATTATGCACAAAACATTGACGTAAGAAAAAGTGAATCTTTATTTAAACATTCAAAATATATAAAACATTAAGGATGTATTTATGTTAAACATGTTATACTTTTTGTATTTACATTTACATTGCTTGTTAGTAAGGGCCCATATTTCCTCCTTGGAGTTAACTTTTATGTGGTTTTATGTACCAGAACATGACCACAAATAATTTCTTCATTGCGAACCACAGTTTGTTTCCTGAATGTGGACGGTACTAAAAAAAGCTGTAGGCTGAATAGGTGGATATGTGTAAATCAGTTGCTTCATGAGACATCAAAACAGGCTGTTTTTGGAGATCAGTTTCAGTTCAGTTTATTTCAAAAAGCAAGAGAAATTCAGTTTTCCATGATCTGGGCCCTTTAAAATTCATTGGAAGTACTTGAATAGTCTAAATCCGGTTTTGGCAATACTGCTGTGGGTATTTAAAAGAAAGAGAACTACATATGAAATCAGAGATCTATAAATAAACTATGAACTCTACAGAAGAACAACATGAGAAAAGATATTTTTAAATTATCCCGAGGTTTTCAGAGAGAACGTCTTGCGCTCTGTGAGTGGTGCCCTTGTCCTGAGGCTTTGTGGACTTCACCGCTTTCTTTACCTGACTGTAAATGACGGTGTTCTTGTCTGACTTCTTGTTTTCCGGGTCCTCTTTGCTTTCTGTTGCAAAACCAGCACAAACATCCTCTTGTGTTTTGTGAAGGGTACTAATGATTGGTAAACTGTAGATGGGTTCCTCCTTGTTCGGATTTTGTTTCTGTGCTTGGTGTGTCGTGACATGAAACACCTCAGAGTACACTGGTTCAGACTGATTTGTGTGGTGATTTGTTTCCCTGGAGACGGAGAGTTTGACTGGGTCAGCAGGCTTAGAGCATGTTTTAGCATTAGGGCCGGGCCTGATGACGTCAACAGGGTCGGCATACACTGGTTCTAAGTAATCACTATGCTGATGACTAGGCCTCCCGTTTTTAACAGTCTGTTGAGACCGGAAGGCATCAGCTGGCTGAGCGTACACAGACCCGTGTGTGCCAATAAGATCAACAGGAGTTGAATACACAGGTTCACAGATGCATTCTGATCCAGCTGAGACTACAGGACCTGAACTGAGAGCACCGGCTGGACTGAACGGAAGAGTCTCGTAATTTACACGGAAGTCAGGCCCGCTGTTGGTGTGAGTGTCCAGCAAGGAGGCGCTGATTGGTCGTGGGGGCAAGGGGGAGCAAGGGGAGCGAGGAGAGCTACCTGCAGGGACACCCAGGCTCCTCTGCTGACTAATGGCCAGCTCCATCAGGCGGAGGATCTCATCGCTTTGCTGGGTCTCAAAGTTGAAGGTGCCAGGACCAGATGCACAACGTCTGCCTGCCTCGAACGAGAACGTTGTCTAGGAAATAAGAAGAGAGAGAAAAATAATATAATAATAATATCATAATACAGGGTTAGAGCATAACAGGGCCAGATGAACACTGCTCAATGTGATGTCACACACTTTGTACCATTAGCAATTAATTTAAGTAGGAAGCCAAAGTAAATTGAAATGATCGTTTAACATAAACAGCGCCGGTAGCTCCACTCAGCTCATTACCTCATAGTGCCTTTTCTGGTTTGGTTTGGATTGAGCATCATGGCAAGCATTGCAAGTGTTTTAAATGCTGAATTATACGAATATGGTCTGTAGTCAGTGCTTCTACACCTTGCTCCTCAAACAAAAGTGTTCAAACTACATCTGTGGTCCTAACTGATACATGAATTAACAGGACATGACGTGAGAAGAAGGGAGTATTTCAGGCATTCAGACAAGGTTCCCCATTCCATGTTAGAATAAAATCCTTCCAGTGAATATTTTTTCTTGCATGTGGCTTCAACTCAAATCCGGCTGAGATGTTCTCTATCATTATTAATACTGTTACCTATTATATGACAGTGTAAGTACCAGCATATTGTCTTTCAGGGTGAGATTGTCTCAACCTAGACACAGCCTTTATTCCACATACACACTAACTGTGTATATATATATATATATATATATATATATATATATATATATATATATATATATATATATATATATATATATATATACTCTGTGAATAAACTAGAGGTTCTACTGACAACCAAGTCTTATTCAGAGCAACAACTGGGACACCTGGGTGAACCAGGCCCAGGCTTTGTATGTCAGGAATCAACTATAGCGTTGGGAACCCAACAGTTGGTGTCAGAGGTGGGATCTTCGGCTGGATGTGAGTAATTAGCTTTGATCCTCCTTGCCAACGACCCATTCAGATTTTTGATTGATTTACATAGGATGTTGAATAAAGCCCTACTCTTATACTACACCAGAGTTTCAAAGTCTTAAGTCCTAGGATTGGCCAGGTATTATAGAGAACTGTCTCATATATTTTACTTCGAACTGATTCACACCATGACTTTGCTATCCTTAGTTCTGGTACTGATTGTGGGCTTTTTTAATGGTACTGGCGCACGTTCATGGACGCCAAGGTAAGGTGTGCACCTTATAGATGTAGCCTTCAATATTGACGGTCACGCAATGTCTTGTATGCCATGCTTTCTCCTGCAGATGACGAGTGTTGCTGATCACACCCAACCTTGTCACCTGAGGTAACAGTAACACTTTGAAATGCATTATATTCATACATATCTCTTGTTTAATGAGCCTTACAAGCTTCAGTCATTTACCTTATACAAATAAAGCTCAGCCATGCATGGGACAGGCCCCTTATTGCATGGGACAGGCCCCTTACACATCCTGCCCCAACTACTGGTCATCTTTGCATATGAAATATGGCCTGGCCATTACTTTGGGCTTTTCCTCCTGCAGCTGTTTCATTGACATCATCATCTTAATGGTAGCCCTCTAACCGCTCTTACAGCAATTCTACAAATTTTATTTGCCCTTGCTGATCTTCCGTCTACAGACTTTATTGTATTAGTCTGTGGCACCATAGCTTATCATAACATATCTTACTTGAACTGGACAGATTGGCATTCCTGCTTTTTTAGCACCGTATATCTCTGTTCTTAAGCTTAACTGCATTTACAGCCACACCTAGACTCTCGCTGACCCCTGGACCTCTTCCGGGGCTTAGTCATTGCTCCTAGGGGACGGTACAAAGTCAGTGGTCTGGCTTTAAGGATTGTCAGACTAGCTAATGACAAAACAGCCTCTTCATCCCTAATCAAATTTATTTTCATCCACACTGCAGTCATTCAGAAAAGACTAGTTTTAGGTCTCCTCTTGACACGTGCTGGTGGTGTTCTAAATACTTCATGCTGATTTTTTATTTCGGACAGCCTTTAAAAAGCCTGATTGACTTAATTGCTGAGATGTAAAGACCACCATACAGACCCCAGTGATGCCCAACAACCCCTGATAGTTTGTGGGGAGGCTGGGCTCACTGGCTTCTGGGCATGGCCATCCTATCATCATATTGTTACATTGCTGCCTTCCTCATCTCTTTGCTATCAGGTCTTTTGTTATTCATGCCACCGTAACCAACTCCTCATATCTTATACAAATGAAGGATGATTACAATAAACCTACATACAGAACCAGAATTGGACATTAGTTTTTTTAGTTTTTCTTTCCTCCAGTAGATGAATCTCTGTTGCACTTTAAAAGTTTTTTATCTGTCCCTGGTGAGATTTTAGTTGTAACATTTCCCTGAATTGATCAGTTTTTCCAAGGTGTGAGTTTGTTGTGTTTTGGTTTGAACTGGAATGTGTTTTTGAGGGGTTATTTTCCTATATTTTGGCACAAAATGCAATATTTGTTTGAAATTTGGGATTTATAATGCAAACAAATAGCATCCTACATACATCTTGTGAATTTTTCTATGTGTAGTCCACGGCAGTGTTCATATTTGTTAACTTCAAGTCTATATAGTACATTCAAAGGTATATTTCTTATAGTTTTATAGTTTTAAAAAATAGTTTTAAAAAAATATACCTAAACAGAAGGCTAGTAGCATACTTTAAAGTGTAAAAATAGTAAAGCAGTAAACTGTAAGTAAACTGCCATTAACCTAGTAATTTACTGAGAGTATACTCGAAAGTTTACTTCCATAAAGTAAAAAGTGGGACAGAAGTATTGTAGCTCATATTTTTGACCCATTTGTTTAATCAGGCACATAATGTTTGGACTTTTTCAGCTTTATCATACTGGAAAAGAGCATTTCCAAAAGAAAAACATTTTACTGCAACTAAGGCTACTGTGAGCACTGCTATGGCAAGCGATGGGACCCCCCAAATACCAAGGGGTTATTCCTCACACCGCTTACAAGTATACTACTAGTACATTTGTATGAGTATACTTACTACAATAAAGATACCTAGGGTTAGGGTTGGGGTTAGAGAGATGTACTTAAACTTCACTTACTTTTTTCGTAGGGGGGATTCTCAGCTTGTTGATAAACACTGATACAAGTGCTGCCTCGGATTCTTTTGATTCTCTTTTTCATTTTTACTCTTCTTTTTCTCTATTTCTTAATACTTTAACCTTGGAATATCTTTAGAACAATCTGCTAGTCCGCTACAATCCTGTATTTAAAAGTCCTGTATCAATCTCAGCAATAGTTGCTTAATACTTTCATTTGAATGGCTGTGGGTGTGTCTCACTGAACACACTTATGTTGATCAGTCATACACTTACGTCTCAAAACACTCCCATATCAACAGACATTCCACTGTTTTGTACTGAGTGATCTGGACATGAGTCACTTGGCAGAAAATCAACTAACTGTGCATCACACTTTTGCACCCAAGCATAAGTAAGCCAAGCTAAATCTGCTAAAGGTCCGAATTGCTGACCTCAGTTAGTGATGGACAGCTAGGTAATACCATAAATTGCGTAATATAAGTCTAGTTTTATATTTTCTGTGCATTATTGAAACACATATGCAAAAAATCATATTCACTATTTTACATCCTTAACCTTTTTAAGACGTTCACAATGTTATGAACAACAAACATCCACCTACTCTCATCTAACCTGCCTTTAACTATAGTTTAAAACTAAAATTTTACCACTTTTAAAATGTATGAGTACAGTATTTCTCTGTGCCTCTTATTACAGTATTTCTCAGTATTTCTCTGTGCCCAGCTTGGACATTATCAATAATTGTTGTGAACCAACCTTGTCTCTTCCATAGCGGCGCAGTAGCTTGTATGGCCACTCCATTACAATTGTCCTGCTGTCAGGGTCCTTCAGTAACAGCTTGTCTTCAGCAAGTTGCAGCCAATAGTCCTCCAAAAGGCCGCATCGGTTTGATGCTTCCGTCTGCAGCAAATGCACCCGAAATTCAAATACTGCGTAGAGAGGAAGGCTGAGGTTCAGTCAGGAGGAATAACTTGTGGTTTGATATATTGCAATGTTCTGGTGAACCACTATGCAACAAGTTCTGTTATGTGGCTAGCTGTTCTGGTAAGGGAGAAATTCAGTGTAATAGCTGGCAGTTCTTTTTCTGGGTATATGACATATGCTCAACACAACCAACGAGTTACGACAGGAAATATTACAAGGCAGACATTTCAGAAAGACCACTGAAAGGTTCTCCCAGATGGTCTATAATTTTGCATCCTTGTTTGAGTTAGGATCTGTAATTAAGAAGCAGGACGGTCTGGTTGGGCCTTGCTTTGAGAATCACTGCTTTGGGGAACAGTAAGTGTTTTTTCTATGACACTGCACTTTAAGGCAAATAAAAAACAGTGTCTTCTATATCAAAGAATAGAGGCTGCAAACTCAAAACATATGAGTTGAGCCAGTAAGCTTAGGAGCTGATAAGTGAAGTACCACAAATAGACCAACCTTCTTCTCTAGAAGCATAGATCTGATTCTCCGACATCTGTACATGCTGCTTTGGCGCATTACTGCAACCCTTCTGTAAGTAAGAGGCACAGTGGAAGATCAGTGAACAATAAAATGCTGTTTGTAAACATGATATAATACGCTATTAATCAAAAGTTTGGACACACATACCCAGGTGTTCTTACTTATTCTATTTTAATAGTAATAATATTGCTAATTGTGAAGACATCAGAACTATACATTAATACACATGGAATGATTTCTGGACCAGAATGAAGCATCTGGTTGTAGTTTAAAGAATGTTTATAGGTTTTTTTTTAGAAATTAGTTTCATTTGCTCCAGTTCCATGCCAGAAGCTTCATTGGGAGCCACAAAAACTGCATTTCCAACAGGACCGAAGAAGATAGCATACATGCCAAGATCTTGTTATTTCCAAAAAAACAGTTTTGAGGGTGTTATAGATGTTATAAAAATGTGTTGTCATATTTTTTTATTTATTTAACTGTACTGTAAAATATTTGTTTTTAGAAATATCTTTGTACATAGGCACCCACTTCACTATTTAAACTTGTAATAATTATAAAGTCATTTTGACCTTAATGTATTTAAAACCAGTACATATTCAGTTAGAGTATGTGGTAGAGTATGTGTAGATAAGAAACTAATTACAGCTACACTATGGAAGATTTGGGGATTTAGAGTCCTCTCTGGTAGAAATGTGAAATTGCAAGCGACATGTATTTTGTAATGGTGCTTGCGCGTCGGACCCCTTCCCCAAATTCATATAGAAGTCATTAACAACTTGGAGAATGATGTTTTTATTGGACATAGAAGAATGAAATAATGTTGATTTTGCATTTGAGGCCTAAACATCAAGTCTAATCTTCTTTTTTGAGCCTGCGTGTGTGAAGTTAAAAGTATTTCAAGTTTTACAGGGTGACATGCAGCAGCACAAGGTCATCATTTTAAGCCCAATGCTTCTTCTTTCTATTTAAACACAGAATTACATAGTGTGTCTTTAATGGAACCCTTACACCTCACATGTTATTTTTTACATAAGTGTTAAAAAAAAGTGTGAAAAGAGAGTGTGATCAGAGCATGGCATTTCTCGTGTGATCACACAGTATAGGCATGATGTTACATGTGTGAACACATGGTTTTGAATTATAGTTCAGCTGGCATTTCAGATCCATAAGGTACTGATCCTCACCTGAAAGGCAATGTCACAGATTTTCTCCACCCACTCCGCACATCCCTCTTTCTCTACTGCAAACACCAGCTTCTTCTCATCCGTCTCTACACAGAAGGCAGCCATGTTGTCCCCAGGGTGGGCTTCCGCATGTGGGGGGAGTCTAACCGCGCTGATGCAGTCTGACAACCTTACCACCTTGCGGTCAGGCTGCCTCCGGACCATCACCGGCGAGCGATCTGAACTTGTTTCTGTCAGCTCTAGCCGTGCCACTCCTTGTCGACTGCCCGGGTAAAGGTTTAGCCAATACCGCTTCCACTTCTAGCCATGGGATTCGGGGGAGGAAGAGGGAGACAGGATGGAACAGGTGTGAAAATGCAATGCTTCCAGCAGCAATGTGTAATACTTACTAATAATGATATCCCACTCATTATACCCAGTCACACTAATCTTAGTCTTATTAATCCCATGCTGAGCAAAGCATAAATTGCAGCAAAGCTACACCCTATTCTGCCACGTCTTAGTCCTCCACCCATTCATTTGATCCAAATACTGCAGAGATGTGGCCCTACTGATTTATTACTCACTGTTCTCTTTATGCATTAGAAAAGATAGTTCTTCCTAAAGAACCCTAAAAGCTCGTAAATGTATTGTACAGATTAGATTTTCCTCATTGAATCCAATTACATTAGTTAAAGTAGCTGAGACGATTTCCATTCTACCTGCTGACCAGGGCTAGAATGATGAGGTTACTCACATATAATATTTACATAATCTATTTATTGATTATCCAGCACATCAGAATGATAGACAATCATCTAAAGTAAGTAAGGTTATTGATTGATTGACTGTTTGATTGATTGATTTATGTATTTATTGATTGGCTACATGCCCATTGATATCCTATAAGCGGCATTCTACCAATTGGTTGAAACTGTTTTTTCACTTCCACAATTCAGATAAATACATAAATATTTACAAGAATTAAAGTATGATCTGTTTAAACTCAAGACATTAATTGAAATAGTAATTAAAGCTAATTATACATAAAAATCACATTTTATAGGATACTTTCTATCGGGAGGTGGTTGCCCTTCACCCTAAAACAGAAACTTATGTAAATAATACTTTAAATATGTGTATTTTTGTATGTACAAAAAGATCATGTAAAGCTGAAATAATAATATTTATCATGAGTTTCAATTAAAAATGAGTTTTTAGCCACCTCCCTGCATTTTCGAGTATCCCTGTGTCCCTGGCCACATGGTAACCAATTAGATTCCATTGTAGTCAAGTAAATGTGTTCCAGAGCTCAAAAATCAGTGAGTGACATGAAGACTTTCCAAAATACTTTGTTTTAATGAAAAAGATATTATGGCTTAATGTGTGTATAACTGTTTAACGCTGCGTTTTCCAGTCATGTAGTGGCTGGTGTGAGTGCTGCTCAAAAAGGAGTTAAAAATGTCACCATAATAGTGAAATAGTGAAATAGTCACTACCCAGAACTCAAAAATGCAGTAGTGTTTGACTTTGAAGCACCTCAGGAGAATGATTGATAAAGGCTGTACAGTGGCAGTGTCCCTTTAAAAGACAAGCGTATACATATCTCATCTGTGTGTGTGTGTTTAAAGGGGTAGGGTTCAAGCAGAGGTGTACCACAAATGTGCATGTACACATGCGCCTCAGTACAATTGTGAAACAGGCACAGAAATGCTGTTCTGCCTCGACATGTAGAAACAGAACCTGCTTTATCTCTCTCATACCAGCGCATAACTTTATACCTGGGGCTGTGAACACCAAGTCCTGTTTGGGCAGAAATGAACAGTGAACGTTCATACCAGGACACATGAGACTCCAGCAAACGCAAATTTGTGTGTCTCCTGCTTTTACCAAGAGATACGCATAGATACAATTAGGGTGCATATGGCTGAGTACTTTTGTTGCAAGGAGGCACCAGAAGCTTCTTCTTTTAGTATTCTTCTTCTGCTCGAAAGCAAAACCATCTCTGTTACCTTTCTTAAAAAGAAGAAACAGTAACAGTTTAAACAGTTTTAGTTAGGACTCACCTCAGAGTGTTTCTGGTGTTGTAGATAAACTTCTCCTCGTTTCACGAAGGTATCCATTCCTGGCAAAGCTCGATGATCTCAGAAGAGCAGAAGAGTCTTTTCTACAACCTCACTGATGAAACCAGCGCAGCCCTGTTAACTGTACTGAAGCTTGTGACCGTTGGCTCCACCTGAAAGCTAAGCTCTTTGACACATTACCTCTTTCCGCCCAACCCAGAACCTCATATTTGATCTCTCCGCCTATACTGAAATTACGTCATTGCACAAATGACATCATAACACATCATACAGAGGGCTTGACTCTCCACATTTTAGCCGCATGACTCAAAGTTTCTAGGAGAATGATGTTTTGTACGTTTCCTCTTATAGGCTATTCTATGAATAGCTGCATGAGCAGTCTTGAAAAGCCAATGTGTAATGTTATTTAAGCAAGGGTGGTCTTTGATAGATAGATAGATAGATAGATAGATAGATAGATAGATAGATAGATAGATAGATAGATAGATAGATAGATAGATAGATAGATAGATAGATAGATAGATAGATAGATAGATAGATAGATAGATACTTCATTGATTCTACAAAGAATAGATAGCTATATGAAAGGTTAAACACTTGGTAGAACAGTGGTTGAGACAAAGTGGCCTGGTGTGCATATATACATGTGTATACATACCTAAGCATGTACACATAGATGCATACTCCATCCATATATGTGTGGATGAGTAAAAGTCAGTGAAGGGGTTACTGGGTTTATCTCCAGTTACAGGCACTGTTGCGTCCTCAAAGGGAAGAGTTAAAAAGCCTAATGGCTCTGGGGACAAAGGATCTTCTCAGTCTCTCTTGTCGAGCAGCTCTGTGACAACAACCTGTCACTGAATACACAGAGAACCAAATTTAAACAAAAAAAATGAATCCTGGAAATCATGTCTACATTAATCACAACAGCTGCGGCGCTTGGCGTAAGTCAGTTTGACTCGTGGAATATCTGAGAAGGGTTCAGGCTAAAGAAATAGGTGACACCTCCCTCAGTACAAAAGCAGTGTGGACCAGAGAGCAGGGAAGCAAATAGAAAGCTGAGGGAAAACAAATACTTGTGGTTGAGGATCCATGTGTGGAATCCTTTTTGTGGGGTGGAATTTGTATTTTTGCTTTGTTGTGTTTATGTAATGTAGAAAATGGGCAGTAGCCAGGCTCTGGGAGTTAACATTGCATTGTAGAGTGAAATGAATCACGTTCTTTACCATCTGTTGGCCATTTTGCATGTAAATTGTACACAATCAGCAGTTTTAGACTAGTTGTTTGCCCAGAAGTGGCCTAATGCTATTTTAAAAGCTTAAAGCTCTAATCAGCCTCACCCAGCAGTACCCGAGTGAATCTTTGTTATAAACCATTACTACTACTTAGGTCACAAGGTGCTGGCTCACTTATTAGTATCTAGAACACAGGTACATCAGAGGGCACAGCATTTTTATACAAAGCTTCTAACTTTGGAATAATCTTCTACTCAGACACAGGCTCAGATTGTAGGCCAAGGCTAAAAAGCTATATGTTTAGTCTTTGTTAACTACAGTAGTTTGCTAGATAAAATGTGCAGATCTAAAGGTTTACTGAGTCTTTGGTAATAGAACAATATTGGTGCTGTTGTCCCAGTGCTTCTACACACTCACTCAGGTTTGTTGACAGTGGAGCGGAGGGTTGCAGATATTTTAGGGAACCTTTATGACTTTGTTAAATTTTATCAGTGGTTTTTCTAGAAAATGTTCCCTGGATGGCCAGGGTGGCAAGCCAGGAGGTCGGGGGTTATGGGGCAGGTGAAAAAACAGAAGCCAGCCAGAATTTTTGGTCTCAATCACAGGCCTTGGGTAGAGTGCTGCATAAGTAGCCTACGACTCACTACGTTGACACGATCTCATGCACTGTGGCACATTAGATGGCTGGCGACCACCACCCGACTCAGGTCAGTCAAAGCCAAGGTGACCTGAGGGGGCAAAAAACGGCTTTCGGTCACCCTTGAGAAGTCTGGGACGAGTACATCAGATTTGGCTTGCAATCCTTAGCTTGGCTTTTCTGGCAGTGTCTGAGGCTGTGCTCAATCTTGGGCAGAAAATGTTGGGGTTGGAGACCTGGCAAGTGAAGTGGTGGCATGGTGGCAACCGGCTGAGTCGAGGCATAGAGCAGGGGGAGCACGAGTAAGCCCCAGCAGGAGATGCCGAAAAAAAGCAAGAAGAGGTAAAGAGGAGCAGTGGTGCTGTGGTCATTGGCCCCAGTAGCAATGGCCCTGATGCAGTGAGCTGTAAAGAGAACATTAATACAACAAGTGAAAGAATGACCACAGAGCTGCTGCTCACTGGTGATAGACCAGAATGGAGTGCGAATTAAGGAGCCATGACAGCAAGCAGACAGCCCCAAGAGAGGACTGGTTGTGTGCGTGGACAAGGAGAAGCGCAAACAGAGGTTCTGAAACCCCTGTTCTTTCCCCTGTCAGCACGCCCCTGCCTAGTCGGACAGTGTTAGGCCGACAGGTCAGCGGACTTTTTAGGAGGGGGCAGTGTGGCAACAGCCGCAGATGCTAATGGGAGCCACATGTCAAAGTTAAAAAGATACTGTTCATGTTGTTTACGTCTTCGCCTGTTAATCTGAGTGAACATGTTTAATGTGTTATTCTGTTTTAGGGAATGTGGTTTGTTGGGGTGTTGTGTATAGGGGGGAGTAAGGGGGAGTTGGCAGTAGTGTGAGGTCTGTAATCAGTGGCAACCTCCCTTAAGTTCAGGCTTATGTATGTGCCTTTCTGCTGATTTGCTCAATAAAGAGCTGTTTTCAGTTCAGAGCCATGGCTTTAGTTGATTCTTCTTTTTACTACCGTTACAAAAAGTTCCCTTTTATTACCACAGTACAGAAGTTAGCCTGGCGGACATGCAAATATTCAAAAAACATTTACTAGCAAAAAATATAACCAAACACAGCATCCTGGGAATTATACCCACAGAACTTAAATAATTAGACACAGGTTTGCTAAGAAAATGATTTCTACAAAACAGAAACCTATTAGACCCAATCAAACCCATTTTTTTAAACCTAATAAAATTATATGGAGAGAGAGAGAGAGAGAGAGAGAGGAGAGAGAGGAGAGAGAGAGAGAAAGAGAGAGGAAATGACAGCGAGAAAAAAAGAGAACAAAGAGAGAGCAAGAGCATTAAAGCGTGAGAGCAAGATACAAAACCACAACACAACAATTGAACTCTTTATTTTAATAAAAAAAATCTAATTACTACAATAGTTAACAAGTAGAGAAAGACCATGGAGCCAGTTTCTACAACCCTCAGACCCAGTACATTACATATCACAGCATAAGTATGGCTGAGGCCCATTAGCTGAGGCCAGTGTCCAGTCACCTGGTCCAACAAAAATAATTGGAAGCCCCCCCTGCACAATACAAAAATTCCACATACTAAAAATGAACACACCAGCACTAAGGACCGGCCTCCCCACCTGGAGCACTAAACACCTACAACACACAGAAAAAAACCCCACAACATACATATACAATTCAACAGCTGTGACCAAGCTGACCGAAGAGGCAATGATAAGTAACACAGTACAGATTGTTTTGGAGTGTGTTAAAGTGCACGAACGCTAACTACAGCCACATACCCCCAAAAACACTTAAAAAAAAGGAAACAAAATTCAATAGACACACTAGGTCCTTCAATTTGCAACGGTACATCAACACCGGCCAGAAAACAGTGCAATAACCCCTCACACAGCTGCATTTAACTCCCACCGGAAGGGGTGGGGGCTAAAAGGCAGACAGCTGAAGATTCCCACCAAGGCCTTTTTATAGGATAACCATATTAATTGTAGGTTATGCAGCTGAACAGCCGTAAACCCGAAAGAGGGGGAAAAAGAATGAACTCTTATTCTGCCACATTAGGAAAAGTACCACTAATAAAACCAAGGAAAGTGTGTTTAAAGACCTAACATGAATAATAAACTCAAGAAAACATGAAGAAATCAGGCATGGCAGCTACTCTGAAAGCTACTCCATCAACCACATTAGAGAGGAATGCATGCCAGAGAGCAGTCTGTCATCCAGAGAGCGGATCAGGCCATGTTACATAGTGCACTCTTACAGGCTTCCCCTCAGAAATGTGCACCTAATCCCGCACTAGTGTGCAGAGAAGTCTGGATACAGGCCCCAGCAAGAGCCGACAGGAAGCAGTGAAAGGCAAACTGGATTCAGAGAGTGAAAAAAAAAGCAAGCCGGTGGCCTGCTGTTAGCTGAGGAGGAGTGAAAAATCCAGGAGGATCCAGGCTGAAATGTATTGTGCCCCATAGAGTAGAGTGAAAGTATAAATTGGTATAAAAGTACAGAAAACAATGAGAAATAGGATTTAAATCACACACGTTGGGGTGAATTCAGCAACTGTGTGACATCAGGTAAAGTGAAATCACTGTGCTGGTGTTTGAGTGACACGAGCCAATGAAACAAAACTATAATAAATGATTATGACGAGAGTGCTCCAGCATTTATTTTCACTGGTCTTGTTTTAGTGATACATTCATAGTCATCATCTTATATGGGACTGATTCCACTGAGCACATGGCAAAGCTTTATTATCAAGATCTGCAGTTGTCCAGAGGAACGTTTGATTGTGATACTTAATACTCAGCTTGACCAGAGGGTCAGCTCAACAAAATGCATCGCACCTCCACCCACCATGCTGGGTAACACAGACCCCCACACCCGCCCCTGGATACCACACACACAGGTGTGAAACATCAGGCATACTATGTTAAAACCTTTCATAGAAGCACAATAAGTTTACATTTATGCTGTGTCACTATGTTTAGGTCTGTCATTTCATGGAATGACCACTACACAGTGAGATATATATATATTTATCTTCATTGTGCTGTGAATATTTCCTACATACTATGGCGTAAGCTTGTTTATACAGATGGGTGCACTGAATGCTACAGAGGTTGCGAGAAGTTTATGGTTCAGTAAATCCAATCATTTATGGCAGGAACCCCCAAGGAAGCTGGCAAAACCCTGGAGATAACAACTTGGCCAGACGGATCCCATGGGCCAGATGGAACATGGAGGCAGGCCCATGCAGATGCGGAAACCATGTAGTGGTATCTTCAAGAATGAAGCTTGTCTCCAACAACTGTCCTATAAAAACGTGCAAAATCTCCAGAATGACAAACTTAAGAGCAGAGGACAAAAACTCTTTACTTTCAATGTAACTCAATGGAACCAGGCGTTTTTTAGGTGATTCTGGAGCATTTCTATTGGTCCATTTATCAAGAAATTTTCACACAATTTAAGTGGCAGAAATGGAAAAAATGGAGACACAAGTTTTTCTTTGGACAGCAACGACATAGTGGGGCAATGTGGCAGCCGAGTGTGAATCATACAACTGACCAACAACTAGTGAAAAAAAACTACACTAAGCCTAGCATTTGTTTCCAGACAGTCCTATTACCTGTCCAGGCCCATATGAAAACAATACAATGCTAGAGCCAAACATGACCTCTAATTTCACAGATATAGATGGTGTTCTGAATCACAGAGAGGTTCAAAACTGTTTAGAGATATTAGACACTGACAAAGCACCTCCAAGCACATATACACTTTACTCAGATAAACTTCCCAGAACTGCAATCGCATTCACAAAACAATGCATTAAAACTTCTTTCAAAAAAATTCCCCCCACATTTTACCAAAGAATTTGCATCCTCGCCATCACATACACGCAAATCCTCCTTTGACCACATTTTGACAGTCATTGTATTCTGTATACTTGTCTGGTGACCACATGCATCATCTACACTCGCATTACACTACACTTGTCCATTGCGTCAATCTTGGCATGCAAAATATTACGTACAGCTACCACCGGGTTCGTAAGGAGGAAGAAAGGGTCTGTATGAAGGGATGTGAGTCACTTCGGTTTCCAGCAACTGTAAAGCAAACATGTACACATGCTGACCGGCCCACTTTCCACACAAGAAGAAGTTCCGTCTGAATGTGGATTAAGCTCATACCTTATTCACCCTCCCTTAACCTCACTGAGGAGTTCTCAGCATCAAGGTCAGAAGGTGTCTGATCTCTAGTCCCATAAGCAAATACCGTTTCTCAAAGCTCTGGTTGTTAGGACATTGTGGCCATTTCTAAAGTAAGCTGGCATAAGAGGGTCTGAGTCATCGAGGAGCCCTGTGTGCAAGTAGTATTTATTGAGTTTATTTATATCAAAATGAAAAAGCTGTTCATTTTCATTCTAGTATACAGACTGTTATGGTTGATGTGGGTCATGGGTTACTTTAAGCCCCCAAAAGGTCAGGAGCAATGCTTGTCATGCTGTTCTATGGCCCACTACATGGGAAAAACAGATGCACAATGCTTTACATACCTGCTTTTGCCTTTACTGCAGTGATGGCCATGTTGCACTAGGTCTTATATAAATACTATGAATCATTTGACTTATGACTTATTTGAGCACTATGTCCAATACAAGGGTCCAGCGTGTTTCATTTATAGGAAGGCAAAGCCCCCTAGTGGACTGGGAAAGAAGTCGCTGATCCATCCTCTCCCCAGCCCAATGCCTGTCCATCTGACCCACCTGACCAATCTTGGAAGAACCTGAGCTCTGAACACAACTCAATGTAGGTCAATCAAACACTGGCCTCTACACACAGCCAGCAGCAAAACAGCTGACCTCTAACAACTTATCAGTTTGTCTGTCATAGAGTGATATATAACTGTATGTACACTTGTATTCTTTCCTTTTCTAAAATGCCAACACATGACCCTCCTGCATGTTGTACATTAATCATGTTTTCCCAAAAATGAAAACGACCTGCAGTGTGTATTGGCCATGCGAACTGTCCATGGTGTATCCCGCCTTCGCCCGTTGACGCTGGGATTGGATGGAAAACAACCTGCAAATCAAAAAATGTCTGTTCCCCCCTCTATACACTACAGATCGTATTGGATACCCTCTATGGTTAAAAATGACAGAAACTTTAAAACTGTGCTGTCACAGCTGGAGGAGACGCCATGAATTCTGACTGTTCCTTCCAACAACAGCTGCTGTAGCACATTGCTAAATCAGTCATCAGCCTTCAGGAATGTTTTAAGCCCCGCCTCCCGATCAGCCCAGTGTACGGTGCTTGGTCAACCACCAGAGCAGTTGAAGACTGTAGCAAGTTCCTGCCTCTAGCCTCAACTACTCTGGCAGTTAACCAATCACATCACCTTGGGCTGATCGAGAGGCGGGGCTTAAAGACACAGGAGCTCTAACAGAGCGTTATAGACAGGTTTTTATACAGACGTACAGAACAAGGAAAAAAATGTTTGTAGAACACTGAAGCATGTAAATCTATTCTAGTAGCCCCCAAAAAATACAAGTAGCAACACTGAAAATGGGCAGAATAGAAGACCTTTCACATGCCCTAAACGCTGTGGCTCTGCAGACGCTACCTTAAGAGCTGTTCCAAAGAAGCAACTTCAACAACTTGCCCAGGAATTGTTTACATATTTTTCTTTATAACCAGCCCAAATAATGTCCAATAATTGAAAGGCGTCCTACGTCCTAACAGGGAGTTCTGTAGTAAAGTATGTAGTTTGCTACCTTAAAGTTCCATTACTTTTCAATGCTGTTAGCTAAAGGCTGAAAAGACCAACAAAGAAATGAAGCTAAAAGATAGCAAATTTGGTCATGCTGGTTTGATCAGCACACCAGCATCCAAAACACACATCACTGTTGGATTAAAAAATATTCTAATAAAATAATATACTTTAAGTATAGGAATGTTTTTCAAAGTAGTTTTCGCTTGGTACATTCCTCATGAGCTTTGCACACAATGTAAAGGGCAACAGGCATTTTTAAACATATTAAAAACAACAAAAATGGACATCCAATTTGTTTTGACAGAAGTAATATCCTGCAGCTATGCTGGGCTTTCTAGCAGGACTGAGAGAGCTTCATTACTTCAGCTAGTGACAAGATAGATCATCATAATATTTGCCTTGCTGCCAAAGAGCTCACAGTACTAAACCACTGTGTGTGTGCCAGCCAGCCCCCTGTGTGTGACATATTTATGAGTGGTGGAAAAAGTTGGAGTGTACTTTGTTATATCGTCACTGTCCAACAAAAACATGCACCACCATTTATTTGTTAATTTTTTTTAAAAACAAACATTCTTGAACACAACAGTCGTTTACATTGTGCAAACATTTCATGGCGAATGGACCAATAGAAAAGCTGAAAAAAGCTTGGAAAAAAATCTGGTTCCATTGACAGACATTAAAAGTAAAGTATGTTTTTGGTCTCTCCTGTAAAGTTGCAGTTTTGGAGAGACTTTAAGAACTCAAACCATAAAGCACCTTAAAGAAATAACAGAAACTACAAAACCTATACAAAGTAGTCATAAGCATCAAACACCAAGACAAAAAACATCAAAGAGGGAACCTGCTCTTTATTTCATTATATCCTTTTTTTCTTCATTTTTGTTAATGCAAGTCGCACAGTGACAGGACTTCAACAGAGGAAAAAAAAATATGTGGAAATCCCTCACAGGTAGTCAGCTGCCATCAGCTCCAAACATCTTGAACTGGTCCACCTGCCAATGAGCTTCTGTATCAGTCATTCTTCGCCCCACCCTCCCCACCCCAGACACGCTGCCTCCCTCAAAACTCCCTTCAGAAAGGGAAAAAACAAATGGGGGAAAAAAAAGAACAGAAAAAAAGAAAGTAAATGACATTCCCAGGGACAAACTGCTAGCATCACTATCACAATAGTGGAGATCACATTGCCTCTCCGAGATTGAACACAGACAATTTCCTGGATAGCTAGTCACACTCTGAAGCAATCCAATGGCAGCATTACACTGATTACCCTGCCCACCCCAGCGCCCTGCCCAGGTTACATACGGAGACAGACAAAAGTAAAAAGCTTATAGAACAGCATCCGACCCCCACCCACAAGCCCCACCCCGACAACCCCACACAACCCCCACTTTTGAGTGAGGCATGAGTGGGGGTGACTGCTGACCATCAGCAGTCACATAGAGTCTTTATAAGGGAACCCATATTTGGTAGGCCCCTAGTATTTCACTCCTGGCACAAACTCCTTTGCCTCTGGGTTCAAACTGCTCTTGCGCTGTTGGAACAAAACAAAAAACAACAATTACTTCCAAGCTCACCAAACACTTCTCATAAAACAAAGCCAGATTCTACATCTGCATAGTTCTCAAACCACGTCAGTATCATCCTCATCTATATATCAACCCATCTAACTGTAATGTATATGAAATTCTATGGTCCACAGTGATAGTACTCTACTGCTTACCGTCATTTAGGAATTGAATCTTATCTCAAGTTAGGAAATTTTAAACTATTCGAAGTCGGCAACCAGCAAGCAGCCAACCTTACATACAAAGCCAAAACAACCACACAATCAAAGTATTAATCACCCAGGTTGCTGCTGTTCCCGGTAAGTCTGGATAAGTCTGAGAGTGCTTTGTGCCGTTTTAACAGCTCTGCCACAAGAACGCTGGAATTTGACTCATCTCCTCGTTTTAAAACTGTTACATTCACGAGTTTTGGCTTGTTTCTGTGTCAGATACATTGATATCAATGCTGCCAACACATACGGTAGTGTATTCTGGTCCTACAAAAACAACTGCATGCTCTAACAGAGCTACTGTGACATTTCAGTGACTTTTAAGATGAGTGTTTCTTTGCTGAGGTCTTTAATCTGACAGCATTTGGAACCTCTAATGAGCAAGTGGGGATCTTGTGTAATGTTGGAGTTACATCGTTTTGTAGTGTTAAACAAGAATACAGGCACAAAACTGTTTAATGCACAATGTTCCTCAAAGATATGACCTCTTAACTGTGCACCAGACTGATGCTTTTGACTTTACAATTTACATTATTTTGGGAGGCAAGGTCCACTCACCATTGTCCCAAACGAAACTGAAATGAGTCTCAACTTCCAAGAAAATCCATTTTATAAAACCAGGATATGTTTATCTTTACAGTTTATCTTTGTGTAAGATCCTTAAGAGTTCCATTACTTTTTCATACTGTTAACTAAAGGCCAAAAGACAGCAAACTACTCCATCTCTTCACTGCTCTCTGAATGCATAGCATGCTGGTTTGTGCTGGTCTGGTGCTGGTTTAGCTGATCCCCCAGCACACTAGCATCAAAAACACTGATCACCGTTGGAATAAAAAAATATTCTTAAAAAATAATATTCTTTAAATAAGTCAATTTGGGCCAATTTTTTGGTTTATGTTCCTCGTGAGCATGCTGGTTTTTCTAGCAGGTCTGAGAGAGCTTCATTACTTCAGCTAGTGACAAGATAGATCATTATACTTGCCTTGCTGCCAAAAAGCTCACTGTACTAAACTTCTTTTTAAAATCCATTTTATAAGACCAGGATATGTTTATCTTTATAGTTTATCTTTGTGTAAGAACATGTAAATGCAATATCAGTAGCTTAGAGCGGATAAAACAATCCATAAAACTTCCATCACTCAATTTCTCAAACTGCCCCAGTTCAGTTAAAGACCTTTAGGGAAGGATTTTAGAGGAAGGGTCATACAACTCTCCATCTCCATGTGAAAAAAGCAGTGTGAAGTGTTAACTCCAATTGTACCAGCTTACTTGCATTACATTTTTATTTTTGTTTATTCAACAATATGCATGTATGTATATACACACACACACACAGGATCTGTTTCATAGAAGCAATGTGTTTTCAACCTACCTCATGTCCGTTTTGTATACATTGTGTCTGTCTGTCTATATTAGTCAGTATTTAGCCTTACTATGGCAGGTGGCCATAGTAAGGCTAAATACTGACCAATATAGACAGACAGACACAATGTGTTTAAAAACAAAACTCTCCATCTAATTGTTGTTACACTCTCTTTCTGAGCTGGGACCAAATTTGAATCTATACCATCACTGTTATCAGGGTTTCAGATATTTAAAATAAATAAACAAAAACAAACAAAAAAAAAATACTTACTGCAATGTCTTCTGCGTTTCCGTCACTGACCGACAGCCCACTGAGCTGCTGCTGAATTTGCCCTACCCCAGGGGGGAGGTCTCTCGCAGGAATGAACCAATCCTGATCCTCCTCTTCCAGCATTTCCTGGAAACAGCGCTCCAAAAACTCCTGCTCCAAAAGTTCTTCTTCCACCTGCAAATTAATTTAAGAAACCTCACATGTTCACAATAATAATAATAATAAAAAATGTGACATCTACTTCAGAGGGTTTCACACACGTAATTAGTTTACAAGTAAGAACGCTCCAACACACCTGATCTGTACTCAATCAAGTTATTCACAAAAGTCTATTAGTGATGGGGAAACACTAACTTGTTTTAGCCTACCAGAGACTAAAAGTACTGCACCAGTCTCAAACTACCTGTCGGTTGTACTCTTCCTCATTCTCCATCCACATGTACTCTGCAAAGGGATTTGGCTCTCCTTCCTTGTGTCCATTCACCACACCGTCATCTTTTCCAGAACCACTGCCACCCCCTGGTGTCTTTGCCACCTCGGGACTATTAATATCTGCAGGTTCTGAGAGAAAAGGAACAGAAACAGCAACACAATTTTCCATTAATATCTTTCATTAAATGTGTTGCAGTGCGTTTCTTTTTTTATGACTTAGACCAATTTCAGATGCTCTAGGACTTTCTCGCCTGTTCTAATCAAAATATAACTGAGGTGAATCTTGGATGCTGTAAAAAAGTCTTTAGGTATTGTGATGTGTTTCTGTCATATCATAAAGGAAGCAAAAAGCACTGAAACTTCAGGAGCCTTTGTGTAACAACAATGTGCACCTTCGCCAGCGTAAAATTTAGAGAGGTAATTCAGTTTGCGGTTGTGCAAAAAGTCCAAAAATTTCAGTATCCATGACTAGTTTTAGTCGGTAATACTTGATACCATAATTAGTCCATAGTTTTTAGTGATACCAATTCTCTCCCTGAGATATATATATATATATATATATATATATATATATATATATATATATATATATATATATATATATATATATATATATACACATATATACACTTACACACACACTCACTATTTCAGGTGAATTTGCTGTTAATTTCCTACATCTTACACATATTCTTTTCTAAATATTTGACAAATATAATTGACATATGTAACTTATATTAAAAATATCAGAATCAGCCCATACTTCCTATATCGGTACATACCTGCTAAACCTGGACAAACCTGGATTTCTATTCAAGTCTGTTATTCAGTAGTAATATCGACACACAAAACACATTGAAAATCGTGGAATCTATATTGTTGCTATTGTTCTTCTTTGTATGAGATTTTAATCTGAGTGATTTGTTTTTAAAAAATAAAAAAAGTGTCGACACTGAGTGCCATGCAAACAGTGACGGTTTCCATCCCTATCTACACACAACACCTGAAAGAGACTTAACTAAGAGTCTTTAGCTTCTAGTACAGCGAGTATGAGCGGGTTGGTAGAAGGTTGCTGTGACCCTCTCCAGTGTTCAGGAAAGTCGTTGTTAAACCACCGCTGACTGCCTGGGTGAGCACAAAAGGCAGTTAGTTGTAATACAGCCTCCCCTCGTTTCCGTAGTTCTGTCTACACGTTTCGTCTCGCCGTCTCAACAACCACGAGGATAACTGGTTGTTATAAGAAGCCAACAAACACTGCAAATGTCGTGTGGTCACAATAAAACACAATAAGTCAGCATGTGGACCGAGTAACGGAGACTTTGTAGAGAAACACGTGATGTACATGTACTGCACGACGCCTGTTAGCGGTGAGCCATGTTTTGAAGATCTGCGATATCACTGCATCAAGCGTGCAGGCCGTCGTAGGAGTCAAGGCCTTCGCCACACATCTTTAAAACCGACAAAACAACACTTCTTGAAACAACAGAACCGCGGCTACATCGATATAGCCAATATGTCCAGCCCATATGTGCTAAACGTACAAGTAAGCTGTCGAAACGACTGCGGACTGCGTAGCCAGCTACTTGGCTAACGTTAGCTAAGTGGCTATTTAGCATCGCATGTTATTTTGTTTGGCCACAAGCACAACGGTGTTTGTAGAGCGACGCTGAAATCAAATAAAAGGCTGTCGTTTAATTTGACTTACCAGGCATTTTAATGGAACGGTGTTCTTTAATAATTCCAACAAACTCCAGCGATATGAGAAATGTGGCCTATTTGCAGCAACACTGTTACCTGGCCAGTTTTCAATACTACGTCAGTCCGCTCGGGTTGGGGGGGTGGGGGGGACTTTCACGCTAACTTGTGCACGCCCCCTGCCGGTCATGCGTACAATAGCGCTTAGAACAAGCATGGAAATACTAGTACATGCAGGACCAGACAACCAAACAAAAATAGAAATACTTTTATTATTGTATTTTATTGATTTATCTGTTAATTAAACCATTCCATTATACATTAATCATTAATACATGCACGTTTTACTTTATTCATTAATCTTCACATTTATGTACTTATTTATTTGTATGTAGATTTCCTTTTTATTAGCTTATTTCTTGTTATGTGATGAACCCAATCTGGTCCACTTTTTATAAAAATAGAGATTATGTACAAACCCCACATTTTGTACAAACTAATATGTGTTGGTGCATCACAAGGTCAAAAACAAGTTTATTTTCTCATGAAGCGGCACTTACTATAAAATAAGCTGTGTAACATAATGTGGTCAGTTAATGGCCCAAAAAGAAAAAATGTGTAAGTGTTGCAGAAAATTAAAAGTCCTAGGTTTCAAATTCTGCTAGTTTCTAGTAATATAAGCTGGGGCAAAATACCTCCCTTAACATCACTTTATTGTAAAATGAAGACATATCTGTGTTTAGATATGTCGTTAAAAACACAAAATCCTTTTTTTTTGTAATATTCCTTCTAAATGTAACGATATTTACCCATCTCTAAACCATCTTTTGATTTTTGATGACGTCATCGTGGACCAGCAAAAGTTATATTAACCAGTTCAACTCTTTTTGCCACCAGAGAATCCAGAAAAAACGTTCAACTAGCAAAGATACCTGCCTTGACGTGGTGTTTTACTTTAAAGAATATGATTTTAAATTATATATTTTTCATATTAACAAACTAACAAACAATAGCAAAATAAAAATGTTATTTATGCATTTAGATGAAATTAAATGATAAAAACTAATTACGTTGTGTAAATAAATGTATTAATGCTAGTACTAGTAATACTAATACTAATAATTGTAATTTTCAGCAGTAGTATTACAAGCTTGTTTTAATATACAATACAATAACGTTCATATTTAACCCTGCACACAGTGGTATATAGCAGTAAAAATATTTTGGGGTTAATTTCCACTTTTAACATCACTACAATATTTCATTCCCTGTAAGATTTAGATGTTTACTAAATGATTTAGCTGCCTATAACTCTGTAGGAACGTTGAGCATAATGTACGAGTAGCATAACTTTACTTTTGCAAACACAAAAATGTCTATGTGATTATATATAAAAAAAGATAATATACTTTTATAACCTCCCCCAAGAGAAACAGGTCAAGACTAAGTGAATAAGAAGAGCTCCAGAACGCAAGCTGACAAACAAACAACCATAAAAATATGGGTATGTTTTACAGAATTAACCGCGACAGCATAGGTTACAAATAATTATGAGCGCATTTAACCCTTTTATGCCTGAACCATAAAACATTTGCCAGAAATTCTAATTCTTTGAAAATGGAGTGTTTAATAATAATAATTGATTATTATATAAATGACAATAACAAAAAATAACAATACAATTCAATAATTGGTTTGTATGATATTTGGTACATCTTATTTTTCTGCAGTTTAACATATAAAAAGAAAAGAAAATTTTTCCATATCGTAAAACAGTGTTTTACACATTTGAACATTGAAAATGAACATAATACATGTACTTTAATAAACAACAGTTTTTTATTAATAAAGAACCAACCAGTCCCAACAAGTTAGGCAGGCTTGAGTTTGCTAAAAGGCTACCTGAATGGTTGAGTGAAATATACTCAATATACATGCTAGAAAAAAATTAAAAAGCATTAAATGCATTAAATCAGCAGCTTTAAACATATATACCATAAGAATAAGTAAGCAAGAAATCAAACAAGCTGAAGCTCTTGGCAAGTGACCATTATCACCACTGCTGTCTGCTCCTGGCAAGAAATCATGTTTGGCAGCAAACAAAAGGAGTGATAAGGGCAAAACCAGTCGAGACACTCTTGAACTGTAAAAGCATGACGTTTGATGCTGAACTTACAACGTTTCTTCTAGAGCAGTACACAAGCAGCTAACAGGAGGGACTGTACATTTCCTTTTTAATATATTTAATATATTTCCTATTTAATATATATGAAGTATGATTGAACTAAGCATGGAAGGGCTCATTTCTTTACCATCTTACAGAAGGTGTGAGAGGCAGACCTAAACACATACATGAGGGCCTGTACAATCCCAGCTATTATCATGATATATACTGAAATGGACCAGACTACAGCAAATTTCCCAAAGTCTAAAATGTTGTAGAGCACTAGCGATACAATTGTAGGAAGATAAGTGAAAAGTGAAGATATGAAAACCATTAAAATGATCCTGAACGCTTTGATTTTAGACTTTTTAATAAGCTGTCTGTCCTTTTTTCCCTCACTTGGCCCAGTCTGCCTCAGAACCTTGAGCACCATCAAACAGCTGAGTAATTTCAGAGGAAGTATGACCATGTACAGGGTTAGAAGAAAATGGTAACCCAAGTAAGTCAAGTGCATATCAAATAATATGACCAAGGCTATGCCGGAGCTAAGGGTTAAGGTCCAGACTAACGCGGCACAAGCAACCCTGTATTTCAGTGGTCTGTACTTTAGAAAGATGCTGGGATGGACTACAGCTACATACCGCTCTATGCAGACGAAGCACTGGAACATTGGTCGAGTCACTTGGAGAAACCATCCAAAAAACAGTGTAACTTTTACAACTTGGAAACATCTAAACTGAAAAGTCAGCATAGACAGAACAGAGCCAAGGCAGGAGATGATCTCGGTCAGAGCTAGGTTGAAGAAGAAGATTTCATTTTGTAGCCCCTGCTTGACACTATGCCAAAGGACGTAGGAGTTTGCTGGAAGACCAAACACAATGTTTGTGATGAGTATGATAGTAAAGTGGTTGGATATCACGATTTCACCGCTTGTTGAGTTTGTGCAACTGCTGAATGGGATGGAAGAGTCATTCATCTCTTCACGTACTGTCACACATACAGTAATGTCTCTGTGAGAAACAGATAATGAAAATACAGCAGAATCGTTAACAGAGTTTGAAGCTTGTTGGTCATTTGCATTGCAGCAATAATCAGATCAGTTAAGTATCAGACGCATTTTATTGTATGTCCTATTGGCATGTTCCCATGTGTTTCAGAGACATCAAAGATCTGCTATGATTTCAAAGTGGAGGTTAATAGATCAGAATCTAATAAAACTGTGCTAAGATGTAGAGAATATAGACAATCCAACCACATTCAAATGTGGGTTTGCAATGTGCAGTCATAACAGCAGGGCAGCTGGGTGTCAATCATGTTGCAACATGCAAATTAGTGGTGCAGATTTTGATGACAATATTTGCATTATTTTTAAATAAATCAGTCATTAGTGTGAATAGGGAATATAATATAATATAATATAATATAATATAATGTTAAAATCTCATTGGTAAGTCTACTATAAATGAATATCACTTAAGAATATCAGCTCAGTAAAGTGTGACAGACCCTAATATTACTTATAGAGGGATATTTAGACAGTAAATAAGATTGCAGTTCAATATTTGACATGAATAATTTTATGAAAGTACTGTCAATGACATATTTTGTATATGGGGCAGTGACATAATAAGGATGGCAACAAGGGTCAAAGATAAAAAAAGATTTAAAATGCTTGTGGTTAAAACCACTGATTCCACATTTTGATGTTGCTGTTTAATTCTGTGCTTTATGTGTTACTTTGTTAAATTTTAAAAATAAACTAATACAGGAAACTGTAAACGTTTAAGTCTTAACATAGACTTTTTTACATAATTTAAAAATTATACAAAATCCTCAGTGATTGTGAATGCGAGGGGGTTAAAAAGTGCCATAGAATGGAAAGCTATTTTAATTGGCATAGTTGAATAAGGAGTTCAGTACATAAACTGGCATACTGTGATCCTACAAATACAAATCTCGCATTTATAAAAGAGGTCAAACAGGCTGATTCTAAAATCCTAACCTGTTACGTAACTGACCTGACCTGACATCAGCCCAAACACTAACTACAAGAGAACCATAGAAAATGGAAAACGACATGGAGAGATTCAGCATTCCAGGCTGGGAAAGCAATGTTGTCACTGGTCATATTCTATTCAAGGAGGCATGGCTGATCATCTTTAAACTAAGCTGAAGTTGAAGTTTAAAGTTATTAGTTTGCTCTGCATATTTCATTCTAGTTAGTTTCTCAAACCTTGTACAGTATCGAGCAGACTTTGCTCAGAGTTTGACACTGAAGAATCCAGATCGTCTTAAATTAAAATTTTCATAATGAGTAACAATTTAATTCATTGTCAGTTTTTTGTCGAGCTTGAAAGCAAGTAGCTCATATAGGTAACGTTAGATACTAACAAGCCCCATGTAACTTCTGTTAGCATAGCTAACTAAATACTATGACAGTCTAGTTTATCACATGGAGGTTCATTTCATTTTCCTGCCTGTGTCTTTTTCCACATGTAGATTCTGTATGATTATTGCAGTGTCTCACTCTAAACCAGCCAATCAGAGCAGAGCTCATTAAATTATTTACAAGCTCAGATTTGAACATTTTCTTTTACCACAAATCACAAACCCCAAATGTAGACATAAAAACATAACTGAATTCTTAATAAATGCATTTTATGATATCTTTAAAGCACTAATCTAAAACTAAGCACAGGATTAATTATGAAAGCAAGTTGATCAGACTCTATGGACACTTCTTGCATTTATTTTCACAATGCTAAACAAGTGAAACAATAACAGACTGCTAATAACCAGCCATAATTCATAGTCATGTATGAATTAGGGATGGCACAACAGTGCTCAGTGAGTAGGTACTAAAGAGTAAGTGAGATGTGATTTACTAATTTGACATTTTTATTTTTACTAATTACCAATTTTACTTCGTGCCTTCAAATAATTGTCTACATCAAATGTATTCCATTAATAAGAACATTCAGAAGTTGTGGGTCCTGAAACAAAAAAACAAAAGTCACATCATTGGCCCATAAAGTGTTGACTACTGTGTATAAAACTGGTTAAAAATACCAGATATCGATGCACACCCAAGTGTAAAACAGACTTTCTGGCAGTCATCATCTCTGGTAAAGTAATGTTACTAAAATTAGATGAGAAAGCATAATTATTTAAAAATGAACAAAATGTAATTCTGACCTGCGTCTTGTCAAAGTTTCCTTGTATCGCTAGTGTAAAATATTATGGTGACTTCCACTTGCTACTTACTAGAGAAGAGGCTTTAGGGGTGTGGTATGCAAAGCTGTGCTGCACGTGCCGCACTCCAACCACCCCCCACCCCCTCCCGCTTTAGTTAAAAGCACATTTGTTCTTGTTCGTGTTGTTGGTGGTTGGTTATGTTTATATGTTGACTGTGATTTTTTGCATTGGACTGTGGGTTAGTTAGTGTGGGTTTATGTGTCTGTGTTTAGAAGTTATAGAGCTGAAAGTGGCCTTTACTGCCTTAATAATTTCTGCAATGAATGAGCATTCCCCTAAGCAGAAATAACGGCACCCCCTGGTTCTTCTTTACTGCTGATACCACATTGGTGTCAGAAGTGGGACATCGCTGCTGAATTATGAAATCGAACGGTGCAAACTTCATTGTGGTGATGGGGGTAACTGCCCTTCTCTGTATGGGTCAACCTGGATGGCTGGGTAAGAGACGGTGAGAGAGACAGCGTGGCAGCAGAGAGGATGGGTCATTGTAACGGTGGTAGTGAGTGAAAGAAAGGACGCCAGAGAGAATAGAACAGTGCTGCATAAACAAAAAACAACTAGGATACAGCATGTACTGGCGTTCCCTGAGGTGTGTGGTGAGTTTGTCATGAACACAGTCATAGTGATTAGAGCATCAGTGCCATTCTCTTGCAAGTATAGAAGTGAAAGAGTCAGTAAGAGGGTTTAAGTAAACCAGAGTACAACTACTTCATGACGCAAAGGGAGCTGTTGGCCATCGTCGTGGCCCTGCGGCATTTGTAGCACATGTTTATTTGAGAATAAAACTAATTTTATCATAAGATTTAGATATTTCAAATAAATGAATAGACTTTTGTGGAAATGTGGAAAGCATAAACAATAAAGAATATTTTTTACAGAACGTTTTGCTCGTGCTTTCCAAGGATGCCAATCATTTTCATATAAAGTTTGACATCTAGATCAACACTGTACATGCAGTCATGTATCTCAGGTCTGTACAACAGGATGGGATTTACCACTGCCACTTAGGTTGGCTGCTTTTGGAGTAAGTCTCCAGAAAACAGAATTGCTTTTACGTATCTGAAATAGTTATGATTTAAATTCATTAGAGGCAAACAGAGCTATCACAGAAGACTTGACCAGTGCTAGGGTGAATAAGATTACATTTTTGACCCCTTGCTTAACACTTGCTGGGTGATTTTACACCTACCCAGTTTGGTTCAGAGATTCAGACTGTTCCATTTGGTCCAAGCCAACATAGGAGGTGTACAAGGTGCCTTGTACCACGGTTCAGAGCAATTACAGGAAGCTGAAGTAGGCTATCATCACCAACTGAACAGTACAAGAAGAAAGAGAACCAAAAGAGAAGTAAATATAATGAACATATAAGGTGCTCAGTGAGTGTATATAGCAACTCCATTCATTATGCAAACCCAGGTTGTTGACATTTTGTTGTCAACACATCAGGGTGTCATCTGTTTCCAGTTCTATGTTCAGGACAGTGAAAACAATGTTATACCATGCAAAATAGTGGTATTATTTGCATAGTCTACTCAAATTCAAAGATTATGTATTATAAATGTCATTTTGACCTGTTTACTGTTGAAGAAGTTTTCTTTGATCTCTCATGCAAAGCATGTCAGAACATGTTTACCTGACAGAGTAAATATAGAGAGAGACTAAATGATTTAATTATTTAATAACTGTTAAACTGTAGCTGTTAAATAACTGTTAAATTAGCTAATATCAGGCCTAGACCCTCACACACTTGGAGGACAAGGACACATATGTCAGAATGCTCTTTACTGATTGCAGTTCAGCATTCAACACGGTCATCCCGCACAGACTCTCAGAAAAGCTCCTCACCCTCGGACTGACACCAGCCCTCTGCAGTTTTCTAACAGACAGACCCCAGTCAGTCAGAGTCGGCAGCTGCACATCCAGCACAAGAACAGTGAGCACAGGGGTTCCTCAAGGCTGTGTGCTGAGCCCCCTTCTGTACACGCTCTTCACATACGACTGCGTGGCCTCCCAGAACAACACCAGCATTATCAAATTTGCTGATGATACTACAGTCATTGGACTGATCACTGGTGGGGAAGAGACAGCGTACAGGAAGGAGGTGGCTGAGCTGGTGGCCTGGTGTCATGACAACAATCTTTCCTTGAATACAGACAAGACCAAGGAAATGATTGTTGATCCAAGGAGGAAGTGAGAGCTACACACACCCCTGTACATAGGGGAGACTGAGGTGGAGAGGGTGAAAACCTTTAAGTTCCTTGGCATTCACATCAGTGAGGATCTCAGCTGGTCCCACAACACTCAGATCATCATCAGGAAGTCCCAGCAGCGACTGTACTTTCTGAGAAGGCTGAGAAAATTTGGTATGCCAGCCACCTTCTACAGGAGTAGGAATGAGAGTATTCTTACCAGCTCCATCATCGTCTGATATGGAAACTCTACTGCTCAGGACAGAAAGGCTCTCCAGCGTGTGATCAAAACTGCACAGTCCATCTCAGGAGCAGCCTTCCCCTCACTGTAGAACATCTACCACACCAGGGTTACCAGGAGGGCCCACAACATAAGCAGGGACAGTACACACCCCCAGCACACACTCTTCACACGTTTACCTTCAGGCAGACGGTACAGGAGTGTGAAGTCCAGGACCACAAGACTGACAGACAGTTTCTACTCACAGGCCATCAGGCTTGTGAACACCTCACGCACTACCTCTCTAACCTCTCCTATCTGAACTGGTTTTAACTGGTCTGATTTTAACTGCACCTTACAATCACCGTACTTCTGTTTACATACAATACTGTTTACATTCGCTACTCGCACAAAAACACTATTGTTTACATTTGTTACTTGCAACTTGCACTTTATGGTTGCTGCTCTTCATACTGGCTCATAAAAGCACATGTAACTTTTATTTTTTAACTATAAAAATACTTTTATTTACTTCAACTTTGCATATTTTGTATATATTTTTTATTATTTCTCTTTTTTTGTTGTTATCTTTATCTATTGGTGAATGGAGGAACAGCAAAGTAAGAATTTGTACAGTGTAACTGTCTGTTCTGCTGTACATATGACAATAAAACTCTTGAAACTTAAATTTTGATCATCAGTGAGGGAGTTTAATCCTAGCTTTAGTGGGACAAAACAAGTAATATTTGAAGCTGTATTGTTGAGATAAAGTAATTAGTTTATTTAAAAGCAAATCCAAAACATGTTGTCGCTGTTCAAAACACCACTTGTCTACGTTTTATGTTGGTTTTTATTGTTTAATATAATTTGGACACGGCAAATGTCATTGTCATTTAATTATTTCATGATAAATGAACCAATAGAAATGCTCAGAAATCCTTTAGAATACAACATTTTTTCCATTTACTTACATTTAAAGTTTTTGACCTCTGTAAAGTTAGTATTTTGGAGATAGCTGCACTTTATGCAGTATGGAGGGAGCATTCAGAGAAGAGTGGGAGTTACATGTTATGGCAGTCTGGAGTTGGCGAACCTCGTTTTAAGTGGTTTTAAAACATGCTGCAGAAAACAAAATGTTAACAACATGCTAGTATAGCAATGTCATTCCCAACATTGCTAATGGCAAATTGCCTATGAGATAAGCTAAGATACAATATAATTTAGAGACAGAAGGATCGATCGGCCATGTATAAAAGGTCAAGAAATTTTATATTATATAGAATATATTTACAAATAATTGCAAGTTCCTTCTCATAGAATCAGATGGAGGAGGACCCCCAAGGATTTCTGCTTAGCAGTGGATCATTGTGTGGTAAAACCTGTGAATCTAAAAACCTGATTTTTCAGTCTAATGATTTCTTGCTACATTAGCAGTGACAGTGCATTGTGAGTTAACAGCAACAGACACCAAATACAAATGTCACACTTGGCTAGCTCCACCACATGACTATACAATCTAAAAAAGATGTAGTAAAACTTAGGGATGTAGTAAAATGGATGATGTTTCTTGGACTAATACTGCATCAGAACTGCACCTCTTTCCTACAAACGAGACATGTGAGGCTTGTGATGAATGTCTATAAACACCTGCTTATGCAAATACAAAATGATCCATTTTCCTATACTCAAACTGATTTATTAATAGTTTACCTGTGAAAGCAGACACTATGTGCTTTTATGCAGCATAGAAAAAAATATTCAAAGAAAATGGCAATCAATAAGCTTTTAATGGTCTTAACAAAAAGTCATTAAACATAGATACAGCAGCACAGTATAAAGCATCTTTCTCTTTGCTTCCCTTTAGTCTTGTAGGTACACTAGTAAACAGCCTATTACAAAAATCAAAGTGTATATTGACTCTTTATTACTCTTATTATTCTTATTTGTTATTCTATTTATTATATTGTGTTGGGCATTATTGTAATATTGTTCATGTTACATGTCATACATGTGTGCCTCACCAAGACAAATTCATTGTATGTGTGACATACTTGGCCAAACAAATGATTCTGATTCTAATAAATACGTGTATTATATAAATTCATATACATTATACAAGACACCTTTATTAGATCTCATGGGGGGCAACTGAAGTTTACCAGCTATAATATAGCTTCATTTCATAGTTGTGTTACTTGCTACCTAATACCATAGAACTAAAATTAGAATTGTAATAGTAGATATAACAAAACTACAAGTCATATTAGGTTGAACACTTTATATCCCACTACAGAGATTGTAGCCTAAACTGAGTAGCTACTAGAATTACAATTCATCTTTTTCAAGCTTAAGTAATGAGTGTGAATATAATTTAACCTCTGAACTGATACATTGGATTATTTGCAAGATGAATAAATGATTAGAGCTCCAATCACTTGGACTGCATTACAAGAAACAGTTAAATGGGAGCTTTCCAAACCTGTAAAAGAACATAACTGGATGCACAAATCCAGTCAGCACCATTGAAGTAAAGACAAAAAACATTCCTATCACTTTATGCAATGCAGTCAGGACACCAGCTAAAAATACGTAAAACATAGCTGGGCACAAATTAATAACCGTAGACACCAAGAAGACCACCATCATCCAGAAAGCTTTTTTTTTCATTCGGTTGACCTTTACGTCTCTTGTCCCCCATCCTGGACTAGGCCGCCTTAACGCTCTAAGCACTGCCACAGAGCAAAGAGCTTTAATGGAAAGCAAAAGTAAGTAGTACGGCATTAAAATGTAATATATCCAGTCATCTGTTAATAACAACATATTGTTTGTGCAGAATACTAGTAGTATCAACCAGATGACGGCTGACAAAGTCACTCGGTATCTTAAAGGTTTGTACCTCAGGAAGAGGACAGGATGGACCACTGCCAGGTACCGCTCCACACAGACACAGCACTGAAAGAGGGGACGACCCATACAAAGTAAAGTGTTGAAAAATAAAAAAATGTAATATATGAAGCAGTTCCCACAAAAAGCAGAATTTAAAATACAGAGTATGGAAGGCAGTGAAGTGAAGCAGACTATGATCTCATACACAGCCAGACTGAGAGAAGAGAACTCAGATGCGACTCCACTTTGTGTTCCCGCTGTGATCAGCCACACAATGTACAAGTTGGACGGTAGACCCAGGACGATATTGCTGATGTAGAGAATGGCGAGAGCACATAAGTACAGTCCGTATAAAATGTCATCTTCAAAATCGTTGTACATTGGTGTAAAAGAAGAATTCACAGCTGTCTCTGTGGTCAGTGTCACTGCTGCCATATTGGAACTGATTGAAAAAGAATCAAACAATAAAAAGTGATTAAGTAAAAGTCAAAGTTCCCATACATTATCAACAGAGAATGTTTTACTTTTATACTGGGAAAACAAACGCAAGCTGTGAACTGTTTTTCACTAGCATCTCATTGAAACAAGTCAAATTCTGTTCAAAGTACAGACAATAAATATGAAAATGACTCAATCTTTTTTTTTTTAACAGTTAAGAGGTCTTTATTGCCATGGTACAGTCATATTAGTCTATTAAAACAGATCACATGGACAAAATGGCCTTTTTTTAGCCTTCCCTGAACGTTAATCAGTTTTAGGCAATGTCCTACTTTAGAAGCTGCATTTGTACACAGCCATCTTCAGCTAAACACCCAACAAGCAAGAGCTCCTATAAGAGTAATTATCTAACCACTTTTATATACAGATCATGACATGTACAGATTTGACATCTCAGAAAGAGGTCACTGTTACTTATTACGTTATACCTAAGTCCTTGTTTGATATCTAAAGGCTAGAATGTTCCAGTTGCAAAGTTTTCTACATTGGAGGAACACAGGGAATATACATAAAGCAAATATTAACCACCTCTTGGCTAGACACTGTCTGGACTAGGAGACCAGAGACACAGACTAACTGATTAGTTCATTAGACGGCTTCACTGCTCAGCGATGACGCTTTAAGCTTGATGTCGAGTAACCACTGATCACATGATCATGACACTAACAACATGGATGTATCAGAGCAGACTGGGATACTTTTACTGATCTGTATCTGTATGTATTTTATGAATCTGTTTTAATGCTACTCACTGGAAATCTCTACTGGAGTCCTTGTTTGGTATCTAAAGGCTAGAATGTTCCAGTTGCGAAGTTTTCTACATAGGAGGAACACAGGGAATATACATTAAGCAAATATTACCTACCTCATGGCTGGACACTCTCTGGAGTAGGAGACCAGAGACAAAAACTGACCGAGTAGTCAGCTAGTCTGCTTTACTGCTCAACAATCATGCTTTAAAATTGATGTCGAATAGTCGCTGGTCACATGATTATGACACTAACATGGATGTCACGCTCTACTGGAGTTTGACTTTGTTCTACAGTGCTTTAAAAAACACATATTGAACATTGCCGTTATCTTTGGTTTCGTGAATACTGCAATATAATAACATTGTGTGTAATTGGACAGGGGGCCTACAATAACCTATACATTTGAGGTCATTTATTTTCCTGGAATTATGGCACTATCCATTTCACTGGCTCTCTGGGCCAGTGTTTCAGAAAGGGTGCCTAAGCATGCAGTAAAATTGCAAATTTGTAAGGTCCCAGGGTCCCCATCTCCGGTTCCCTGAAGACTAGAAATGTGATTGTTGGAAAAGACATGACACAATCTAATTACCTTGTTGTGGATTTTTAAAATGCTTGTTGCAGAGCAGAGTTGTTTTTTAATTACATTTCTGTCTAATTTAGATCTGATTTATAGTGTAGGCCAAAACCACAACATCTTATGGATTTTTTAAATACAATTTCACCCTTTCTATTCCACAGAATCTTGTTTAAATTGGAGATTTCTATTGGTGGAATACCACCCAAAAAAGGGCATTTTGTCCATTAAATCTGTTTAACTTTAGGCTTGTTGTTAAAAATACTTCAAACACCTCAAACTAATGAATATGAAGTCCCAGAAGCGCTCCTATCTATACAATTCTGTTTGCAAATACTAAACTTCCAACCCATACCACATTTGTGTTTGTATATAGAAAGTCTTATGACCTGAAATCTGATGTGAAGATGTTAATAGTCTTGTTTTGTAAAAAGAGTAACACCCTTTACATTCTGGCTTATGTTTGTAATGTTTTCACATCTAAATAGACATAAAACATTTATACGTAACTTATTAATTCATAAGCTGTCAGTATAGAACGTAAATGTATGTGCATGTAATTAAGTGCATTAAATTGTTTTTATACTGTGGTGTCTACATGCCAATTTAATCTAAATTATGAAGTCAATCAAGAAATGAATCTGAATTCTACTGGTAAGTGTTTCTTTAAACAGCAGATTTTTTAAATAAATAAAGCACATTTTACCTGAAATATGTTGGTGTGTTCTTCCAGCTCACCTGTGTGGAAATGAAGGCTGAATATCACAAAATCAGATGAAGTGATTGTTTTCTTTCTGCTGACAGCTGAATTTAAAATGCAAACAATGGAAAAGCATACTCTAACTTTTAAGACTTCTAAAACACGTGTAAACAGTTTTCTCCTGCTACTAAAAAGCTTCAAACAATCCGGCCCTCTGCACTGAGGCTGTCACATGCAGCACTACTGCATATGGGTGGTCTATCTTTGTGATCTACCAATGCGTTTTGGCCATTTCATGTACCCTCAGTGGCACACCCATATGGAGATTTATGAAAATGAGGGGCTGCAAGATGATGCATTGGGATTGACATACACTGAAAACAAGTATACTGACATGTAAACATGAATGAAAATTACAGCTCAGCTCAACTATATTTCTTGTCAAATGGGAATGTTGATGGGAATGTTAGAGCCACCAAATGGAGATTCATGGAAATGAGGGGTGACAAAGTGAGGCATTAGGATTTTTATTGATGCAATCCCAATTCAATTCAACCAGTTCCAAATCAATGTAGCAATAGACATGGATGTCAATGAAAAAACTGAATCTAGCTTATGTTCCTCCAAAATCTTTCAGCATCATTGGTGCCTTCTCACAAGTGACCCACGCCATGGACAGTAATACACCCGCAACCTGCATATCATGACAGAAACCTTGCTTGAGAACTGTGAGTAACAATCTGGTTTGTCCTTTTCTTCTTTGGCCTGAAGAACACAACATCTATTATTTCAGTAAACAGTCTCAAAGTTTGATTTGTCAGAGCACAATAAACATTCCCCTGAACTTGGACTAATACTGCATCAGAACTGCACCTCTTTCCTACAAACGAGACAAGTGAGGTTTGTGATGAATGTCTGTAAACACCTGCTTATGCAAATACTAAATGACCCATTTTCCTATTACTCAAACTGATTTATTAATAGTTTAACTGTAAAAGGAGACACTATGTGCTTTTACGCAGCATAGAAGAAAATATTTTCAAACAGAATGGCAAACAATAAGCTTTTAATGGTCAACAAGACATCAGTAAACAGATACAGTAGCACAGTATAAAGCATCTTTCTCTTTGCTTCCCTTTAGTCTTGTAGGTACACTAGTAAACAGCCTTTTACAGAAATCAAAGTGTATATTTTTCTACTCAGCACTGATGGTTTCAAACATTTCATACATTCAAACTGTGTAATGTGAGACCAATTATTCTCTATAGTGTATAAATCTGGACTCTGACCAGCCAAAACCATTCACAAAAGCCGTTAGTATTTTGGGCTACCAGATATTTCTATTAAACAAATAGTCCGTTTCTCATTTAGCTGCTACTTTTAGCTACTTCTAGTTAGTTATGTGTTGAGACTTATGTATACTAAATAAATGTATTATTTGAATTCATATACATTCTACAAAACATCATTACTACATCTCATGTGGGGGGCAACTGAAGTTAACCAGCTATTACATAGCTTTATTTCTTAGTTATGTGTCCATACTATGCCATAAACACACTAGTTAACATTAAACTGGTGGAATTTTAATAGTAGATATAACAAAACTACAAGTCCTATTAGGTTGAACGCTTTATATCTCGCTACAGAGATTGTAGTAGCTACTAGAATTACAATTGATCTCAATAATGATACTATTACATTTTTCAAGCTTAATCTGTGAATAATCCTCATAGCTCTCACATTTCTATCATAATTATGTCATAAGGTATGTGTGTGGTTGTGTCCATTCTCAAAGCAGAGCAGTTCAAGGTCCGCTGAGAACAAGTCACTGCTCACTGTAGTCTTGAGATGGAATCTTTTCAGCATAGAAGTCTACAGATCTATCAGGATGTTACTGTTAATGCACTGAATCTTGTAACCCCCTTCGAAAATCCAGACATCATTCTAGTTAAAGTAATGAGTGTGAATATAATTTAACCTCTGAACTGATACATTGGATTATTTGAAAGATGAATAAATGATTACAGCTTCAATTACTTGGACTGCATTACAAGAAACAGTTAAAAGGGAGCTTTCCAAACCTGTAAAAGAACATAACTGGATGCACAAATCCAGTCAGCACCATTGAAGTAAAGACAAAAAACATTCCTATCCCTTTCTGGAATGCAGTCAGGACACCAGCTACAAATACATAAAACATAGCTGGGCACAAATTAATAACCGTAGACACCAAGAAGACCACCATCATCCAGAAAGCTTTTTTTTTCATTCGGTTGACCTTTACGTCTCTTGTCCCCCATCCTGGACTAGGCCGCCTTAACGCTCTAAGCACTGCCACAGAGCAAAGAGCTTTAATGGAAAGCAAAAGTAAGTAGTACGGCATTAAAATGTAATACATCCAGTCATCTGTTAATAACAACATATTGTATGTGCAGAATACTAGTAGTATCAAACAGACGACGGCTGACAAAGTCACTCGGTATCTTAAAGGTTTGTACCTCAGGAAGAGGACAGGATGGACCACTGCCAGGTACCGCTCCACACAGACACAGCACTGAAAGAGGGGACGACCCATACAAAGTAAAGTGTTGAAAAATAAAAAAATGTAATATATAAAGCAGTTCCCACAAAAAGCAGAATTTAAAATACAGAGTATGGAAGGCAGTGAAGTGAAGCAGACTATGATCTCATACACAGCCAGGCTGAGAGAAGAGAACTCAGATGCGACTCCACTTTGTGTTCCCGCTGTGATCAGCCACACAATGTACAAGTTGGACGGTAGACCCAGGACGATATTGCTGATGTAGAGAATGGCGAGAGCACATAAGTACAGTCCGTATAAAATGTCATCTTCAAAATTGTTGTACATTGGTGTGAAAGAAGAATTCACAGCTGTCTCTGTGGTCAGTGTCACTGCTGCCATATTGGAACTGATTGAAAAAGAATCAAACAATAAAAAGTGATTAAGTAAAAGTCAAAGTTCCCATACATTATCAACAGAGAATGTTTTACTTTTATACTAGGAAAACAAACGCAAGCTGTGAACTGTTTTTCACTAGCATCTCATTGAAACAAGTCAAATTCTGTTCAAAGTACAGACAATAAATATAAAAAAGGCTCAATCTTTTTTTTTGAACAGTTAAGAAGTCTTTATTGCCATGGTACAGTCATATTAGTCTATTAAAACAGATCGCATCGACAAAATGGCCTTTTTTTTAGCCTTCCCTGAACGTTAATCAGTTTTAGGCAATGTCCTACTTTAGAAGCTGCATTTGTACACAGCCATCTTCAGCTAAACACCCAACAAGCAAGAGCTCCTATAAGAGTAATCATTCTAACCACTGCACTATTATATACAGATCATGAACAGATTTGACATCTCAGAAAGAGTTCACTGTTACTTATTACGTTATACCTAAGTCCTTGTTTAATATCTAGAGGCTAGAATGTTTCAGTTGCAAAGTTTTCTACATAGGAGGAACACAGGGAATATACATAAAGCAAATATTAACTACCTCTTGGCTGGACACTGTCTGGACTAGGAGACCAGAGACACAGACTAACTGATTACTTCATTAGATGGCTATACTGCTCAGCGATGACGCTTTAAGCTTGATGTCGAGTAACCACTGTTTACATGATCATGACACTAACAACATGGATGTATCAAAGCAGACTGGGATACTTTTACTGATCTGTATCTGTATGTATTTCATGAATCTGTTTTAATGCTACTCACTGGAAAGCTCTACTGGAGTTTGACTTTGTTCTACAGTGCTTCAAAAATTACATATTGAACATTGCCGTTATCTTTGGTTTCGTGAATACTGCAATATAATAACATTGTGTGTGATTGGACAGGGGGCCTACAATAACCTATACATTTGAGGTCATTTATTTTCCTGGAATTATGACACTATCCATTTCACTGGCTCTCTGGGCCAGTGTTTCAGAAAGGGTGCCTAAGCATGCAGTAAAATTGCAAATTTGTAAGGTTCCAGGGTCCCCATCTCTGGTTCCCTGAAGACTAGAAATGTGATTGTTGGAAAAGACATGACACGATCTAATTACCTTGTTGTGGATTTTTAAAATGCTTGTTGCAGAGCAGAGTTGTTTTTTAATTACATTTCTGTCTAATTTAGATCTTATTTATAGTGTAGGCCACAACATCTTATGGATTTTTTAAATAAAATTTCACCCTTTCTATTCCACAGAATCTTGTTTAAATTGGAGATTTCTATTGGTGGAATACCACCCTAAAAAGGGCATTTTGTCCATTAAATCTGTTTAACTTTAGGCTTGTTGTTAAAAATACGTCAAACACCTCAAACTAATGAATATGAAGTCCCAGAAGCGCTCCTATCTATACAATTCTGTTTGCAAATACTAAACTTCCAACCCATACCACATTTGTGTTTGTATATAGAAAGTCTTATAACCTGAAATCTGATGTGAAGATGTTAATAGTCTTGTTTTGTAGAAAGAGTAACACCCTTTACATTCTGGCTTATGTTTGTAATTTTTTCACATCTAAATAGACATAAAACATTTATACGTAACTTATTAATTCATAAGCTGTCAGTATAGAACGTAAATGTATGTGCATGTAATTAAGTGCATTAAATTGTTTTTATACTGTGGTGTCTACATGCCAATTTAATCTAAATTATGAAGTCAATCAAGAAATGAATCTGAACTCTACTGGTAAGTGTTTCTTTAAACAGCAGATTTTTTAAATAAATAAAGCACATTTTACCTGAAATATGTTGGTGTGTTCTTCCAGCTCACCTGTGTGGGAATGAAGGCTGAATATCACAAAATCAGATGAAGTGATTGTTTTCTTTCTGCTGACAGCTGAATTTAAAATGCAAACAATGGAAAAGCATACTCTAACTTTTAAGACTTCTAAAACACATGTAAACAGTTTTCTCCTGCTACTAAAAAGCTTCAAACAATCCGGCCCTCTGCACTGAGGCTGTCACATGCAGCACTACTGCATATGGGTGGTCTATCTTTGTGATCTACCAATGCGTTTTGGCCATTTCATGTACCCTCAGTGGCACACCCATATGGAGATTTATGAAAATGAGGGGCTGCAAGATGATGCATTGGGATTGACATACACTGAAAACAAGTATACTGACATGTAAACATGAATGAAAATTACAGCTCAGCTCAACTATATTTCTTGTCAAATGGGAATGTTGATGGGAATGTTAGAGCCACCAAATGGAGATTCATGGAAATGAGGGGTGACAAAGTGAGGCATTAGGATTTTTATTGATGCAATCCCAATTCAATTCAACCAGTTCCAAATCAATGTAGCAATAGACATGGATGTCAATGAAAAAACTGAATCTAGCTTATGTTCCTCCAAAATCTTTCAGCATCATTGGTGCCTTCTCACAAGTGACCCACGCCATGGACAGTAATACACCCGCAACCTGCATATCATGACAGAAACCTTGCTTGAGAACTGTGAGTAACAATCTGGTTTGTCCTTTTCTTCTTTGGCCTGAAGAACACAACATCTATTATTTCAGTAAACAGTCTCAAAGTTTGATTTGTCAGAGCACAATAAACATTCCCCTGAACTTGGACTAATACTGCATCAGAACTGCACCTCTTTCCTACAAACGAGACAAGTGAGGTTTGTGATGAATGTCTGTAAACACCTGCTTATGCAAATACTAAATGACCCATTTTCCTATTACTCAAACTGATTTATTAATAGTTTAACTGTAAAAGGAGACACTATGTGCTTTTACGCAGCATAGAAGAAAATATTTTCAAACAGAATGGCAAACAATAAGCTTTTAATGGTCAACAAGACATCAGTAAACAGATACAGTAGCACAGTATAAAGCATCTTTCTCTTTGCTTCCCTTTAGTCTTGTAGGTACACTAGTAAACAGCCTTTTACAGAAATCAAAGTGTATATTTTTCTACTCAGCACTGATGGTTTCAAACATTTCATACATTCAAACTGTGTAATGTGAGACCAATTATTCTCTATAGTGTATAAATCTGGACTCTGACCAGCCAAAACCATTCACAAAAGCCGTTAGTATTTTGGGCTACCAGATATTTCTATTAAACAAATAGTCCGTTTCTCATTTAGCTGCTACTTTTAGCTACTTCTAGTTAGTTATGTGTTGAGACTTATGTATACTAAATAAATGTATTATTTGAATTCATATACATTCTACAAAACATCATTACTACATCTCATGTGGGGGGCAACTGAAGTTAACCAGCTATTACATAGCTTTATTTCTTAGTTATGTGTCCATACTATGCCATAAACACACTAGTTAACATTAAACTGGTGGAATTTTAATAGTAGATATAACAAAACTACAAGTCCTATTAGGTTGAACGCTTTATATCTCGCTACAGAGATTGTAGTAGCTACTAGAATTACAATTGATCTCAATAATGATACTATTACATTTTTCAAGCTTAATCTGTGAATAATCCTCATAGCTCTCACATTTCTATCATAATTATGTCATAAGGTATGTGTGTGGTTGTGTCCATTCTCAAAGCAGAGCAGTTCAAGGTCCGCTGAGAACAAGTCACTGCTCACTGTAGTCTTGAGATGGAATCTTTTCAGCATAGAAGTCTACAGATCTATCAGGATGTTACTGTTAATGCACTGAATCTTGTAACCCCCTTCGAAAATCCAGACATCATTCTAGTTAAAGTAATGAGTGTGAATATAATTTAACCTCTGAACTGATACATTGGATTATTTGAAAGATGAATAAATGATTACAGCTTCAATTACTTGGACTGCATTACAAGAAACAGTTAAAAGGGAGCTTTCCAAACCTGTAAAAGAACATAACTGGATGCACAAATCCAGTCAGCACCATTGAAGTAAAGACAAAAAACATTCCTATCCCTTTCTGGAATGCAGTCAGGACACCAGCTACAAATACATAAAACATAGCTGGGCACAAATTAATAACCGTAGACACCAAGAAGACCACCATCATCCAGAAAGCTTTTTTTTTCATTCGGTTGACCTTTACGTCTCTTGTCCCCCATCCTGGACTAGGCCGCCTTAACGCTCTAAGCACTGCCACAGAGCAAAGAGCTTTAATGGAAAGCAAAAGTAAGTAGTACGGCATTAAAATGTAATACATCCAGTCATCTGTTAATAACAACATATTGTATGTGCAGAATACTAGTAGTATCAAACAGACGACGGCTGACAAAGTCACTCGGTATCTTAAAGGTTTGTACCTCAGGAAGAGGACAGGATGGACCACTGCCAGGTACCGCTCCACACAGACACAGCACTGAAAGAGGGGACGACCCATACAAAGTAAAGTGTTGAAAAATAAAAAAATGTAATATATAAAGCAGTTCCCACAAAAAGCAGAATTTAAAATACAGAGTATGGAAGGCAGTGAAGTGAAGCAGACTATGATCTCATACACAGCCAGGCTGAGAGAAGAGAACTCAGATGCGACTCCACTTTGTGTTCCCGCTGTGATCAGCCACACAATGTACAAGTTGGACGGTAGACCCAGGACGATATTGCTGATGTAGAGAATGGCGAGAGCACATAAGTACAGTCCGTATAAAATGTCATCTTCAAAATTGTTGTACATTGGTGTGAAAGAAGAATTCACAGCTGTCTCTGTGGTCAGTGTCACTGCTGCCATATTGGAACTGATTGAAAAAGAATCAAACAATAAAAAGTGATTAAGTAAAAGTCAAAGTTCCCATACATTATCAACAGAGAATGTTTTACTTTTATACTAGGAAAACAAACGCAAGCTGTGAACTGTTTTTCACTAGCATCTCATTGAAACAAGTCAAATTCTGTTCAAAGTACAGACAATAAATATAAAAAAGGCTCAATCTTTTTTTTTGAACAGTTAAGAAGTCTTTATTGCCATGGTACAGTCATATTAGTCTATTAAAACAGATCGCATCGACAAAATGGCCTTTTTTTTAGCCTTCCCTGAACGTTAATCAGTTTTAGGCAATGTCCTACTTTAGAAGCTGCATTTGTACACAGCCATCTTCAGCTAAACACCCAACAAGCAAGAGCTCCTATAAGAGTAATCATTCTAACCACTGCACTATTATATACAGATCATGAACAGATTTGACATCTCAGAAAGAGTTCACTGTTACTTATTACGTTATACCTAAGTCCTTGTTTAATATCTAGAGGCTAGAATGTTTCAGTTGCAAAGTTTTCTACATAGGAGGAACACAGGGAATATACATAAAGCAAATATTAACTACCTCTTGGCTGGACACTGTCTGGACTAGGAGACCAGAGACACAGACTAACTGATTACTTCATTAGATGGCTATACTGCTCAGCGATGACGCTTTAAGCTTGATGTCGAGTAACCACTGTTTACATGATCATGACACTAACAACATGGATGTATCAAAGCAGACTGGGATACTTTTACTGATCTGTATCTGTATGTATTTCATGAATCTGTTTTAATGCTACTCACTGGAAAGCTCTACTGGAGTTTGACTTTGTTCTACAGTGCTTCAAAAATTACATATTGAACATTGCCGTTATCTTTGGTTTCGTGAATACTGCAATATAATAACATTGTGTGTGATTGGACAGGGGGCCTACAATAACCTATACATTTGAGGTCATTTATTTTCCTGGAATTATGACACTATCCATTTCACTGGCTCTCTGGGCCAGTGTTTCAGAAAGGGTGCCTAAGCATGCAGTAAAATTGCAAATTTGTAAGGTTCCAGGGTCCCCATCTCTGGTTCCCTGAAGACTAGAAATGTGATTGTTGGAAAAGACATGACACGATCTAATTACCTTGTTGTGGATTTTTAAAATGCTTGTTGCAGAGCAGAGTTGTTTTTTAATTACATTTCTGTCTAATTTAGATCTTATTTATAGTGTAGGCCACAACATCTTATGGATTTTTTAAATAAAATTTCACCCTTTCTATTCCACAGAATCTTGTTTAAATTGGAGATTTCTATTGGTGGAATACCACCCTAAAAAGGGCATTTTGTCCATTAAATCTGTTTAACTTTAGGCTTGTTGTTAAAAATACGTCAAACACCTCAAACTAATGAATATGAAGTCCCAGAAGCGCTCCTATCTATACAATTCTGTTTGCAAATACTAAACTTCCAACCCATACCACATTTGTGTTTGTATATAGAAAGTCTTATAACCTGAAATCTGATGTGAAGATGTTAATAGTCTTGTTTTGTAGAAAGAGTAACACCCTTTACATTCTGGCTTATGTTTGTAATTTTTTCACATCTAAATAGACATAAAACATTTATACGTAACTTATTAATTCATAAGCTGTCAGTATAGAACGTAAATGTATGTGCATGTAATTAAGTGCATTAAATTGTTTTTATACTGTGGTGTCTACATGCCAATTTAATCTAAATTATGAAGTCAATCAAGAAATGAATCTGAACTCTACTGGTAAGTGTTTCTTTAAACAGCAGATTTTTTAAATAAATAAAGCACATTTTACCTGAAATATGTTGGTGTGTTCTTCCAGCTCACCTGTGTGGGAATGAAGGCTGAATATCACAAAATCAGATGAAGTGATTGTTTTCTTTCTGCTGACAGCTGAATTTAAAATGCAAACAATGGAAAAGCATACTCTAACTTTTAAGACTTCTAAAACACATGTAAACAGTTTTCTCCTGCTACTAAAAAGCTTCAAACAATCCGGCCCTCTGCAATGAGGCTGTCACATGCAGCACTACTGCATATGGGTGGTCTATCTTTGTGATCTACCAATGCGTTTTGGCCATTTCATGTACCCTCAGTGGCACACCCATATGGAGATTTATGAAAACAAGGGGCTGCAAGATGATGCATTGGGATTGACATACACTGAAAACAAGTACACTGACATGTGGACATGAATGAAAATTACAGCTCAGCTCAACTATATTTCTTGTCAAATGGGAATGATGATGGGAATGTTAGAGCTACCAAATGGAGATTCATGGAAATGAGGGGTGACAAAGTGAGGCATTAGGATTTTTATTGATGCAATCCCAATTCAATTCAACCAGTTCCAAATCAATGTAGCAATAGACATGAATGTCAATGAAAAAATTGAATCTTGAGAAAATAGTCTAAGTCCAAAAAATTCGGCTTAGTGGCACATCCAGGGTCTTCGACCTAGAAGCGTGGCCGACCGAGGTGCACCTTCGTCGGGCAAATTCAGGTTCGCCCGCGCTATGGATGGTACAGTGGGCATGGTGTTTTCCCAAGGGGTATGGTCGGGGTTTCGGGAAGCAGTAGCGATAGGAGATTTCAGAGGGGTCCAAGCACTTTTCTGAAAAAAGTCAGAAATGACTTAGAATGATTTCTGGATGGTTTCCGGAGGTCCAGAAAAAGGGACCTCGCCAAGGGGCAGGTGGTGTTCTTTTTCACCCAGAAATGTGGCGCAACTCTTCCCACCCCAGACCGAGTGGCATACCGGGCCCGCCAGGGGTAGGCTACCTCCCGGCCGCTACTTCAGCGGCCGCTATGGGTGGTAAGTTCCTCCCCGACTTTTGCGGGCCAGCCTCCAGGGGGGTTTCAACAATGACGAAACCCTTTCGAACCTATCCGAGAGAGACTCAGACGGCCAGTCTTTTCAGTCGGTCCGACCCCGGCGGCCGCCAGCGCGGTAGGGGCTGAGGGAACTATAGGCGCCGCGTGGCTTCCGAGCCCCCGCCTTGACGCGTCCGAAGCCCTCTCCGTCTGCTGGCGTGCCCCGCGAAACAAACTTTTCCCGGTTTTGGCTCCGTCGGTTCCGTGAGGGCGTTTCCGAACAGCCGAACGTGGCCGAAGGGGGTCCCTCTCTCTGCCGCGGTGCCTACATGCGCCCTCGTCCCTCCTTTCGAGGCTGGGATGCTTACGGGCCTTTGGGTTAACACAACGCGGGGGGAGGTGTGCCCCTTTTGGAGGAGAAGAAGGTGAAGGCTCGGCGGCCTGGGGTGCGTGGCGTTCCCCTGCCGTCACTCCCGACAAAGTAGAGGCTCCCCTCCCCATTACCGTGGGCCGAGGTTCCTCGCGGCGGTGCCGCCCCCCCCCACGCCCGTGGGGGGTGGTCGGTTAACCGCCGCGGGCGCCCCGCGATTCCCGCGCATGCGTCGGTGGGGGGGCTTCGAAACGGAAAGGAGGACGCGCGGGCGGGGCGCTGCCCTCTGGGCCGCTGCCGGACCCTCTCCGATCCGTCCCGTTCAGCTACCTGGTTGATCCTGCCAGTAACATATGCTTGTCTCAAAGATTAAGCCATGCAGGTCTAAGTGCACACGGGCGGTACAGTGAAACTGCGAATGGCTCATTAAATCAGTTATGGTTCCTTTGATCGCTCCACACGTTACTCGGATAACTGTGGTAATTCCAGAGCTAATACATGCAAACGAGCGCTGACCCGCCCTTCCCGGGGTGGGGATGCGTGCATTTATCAGACCCAAAACCCATCTTTGGTGACTCTAGATAACCTCGGGCCGATCGCGCGCCCTCCGCGGCGGCGACGTCTCATTCAAATGTCTGCCCTATCAACTTTCGATGGTACTATAGGTGCCTACCATGGTGACCACGGGTAACGGGGAATCAGGGTTCGATTCCGGAGAGGGAGCCTGAGAAATGGCTACCACATCCAAGGAAGGCAGCAGGCGCGCAAATTACCCATTACCGACACGGTGAGGTAGTGACGAAAAATAACGATACAGGTCTCTTTCGAGGCCCTGTAATCGGAATGAGCGTATCCTAAACCCATGGGTGAGGACCCATTGGAGGGCAAGTCTGGTGCCAGCAGCCGCGGTAATTCCAGCTCCAATAGCGTATATTAAAGTTGCTGCAGTTAAAAAGCTCGTAGTTGGATCTCGGGAGTGAGCTGGCGGTCCGCCGCGAGGCGAGCCACCGCCTGTCCCAGACCCTGCCTACCGGCGCCCCCCGGATGCCCTTGGCTGGGTGTCCGTGTCGGGGTCCGGAGCGTTTACTTTGAAAAAATTAGAGTGTTCAAAGCGGGCCAGCTTCTCGCCTGAATACCTGAGCTAGGAATAATGGAATAGGACTCCGGTTCTATTTTGTGGGTTTCCTTGAACCAGGGCCATGATTAAGAGGGACGGCCGGGGGCATTCGTATTGCGCCGCTAGAGGTGAAATTCTTGGACCGGCGCAAGACGGACGAAAGCGAAAGCATTTGCCAAGAATGTTTTCATTAATCAAGAACGAAAGTCGGAGGTTCGAAGACGATCAGATACCGTCGTAGTTCCGACCGTAAACTATGCCGACCCGCGATCCGGCGGCGTTATTCCCATGACCCGCCGGGCAGCGTGCGGGAAACCACGAGTCTTTGGGTTCCGGGGGGAGTATGGTTGCAAAGCTGAAACTTAAAGGAATTGACGGAAGGGCACCACCAGGAGTGGAGCCTGCGGCTTAATTTGACTCAACACGGGAAACCTCACCCGGCCCGGACACGGAAAGGATTGACAGATTGATAGCTCTTTCTCGATTCTGTGGGTGGTGGTGCATGGCCGTTCTTAGTTGGTGGAGCGATTTGTCTGGTTAATTCCGATAACGAACGAGACTCCCTCATGCTAAATAGTTACGCGGCCCTCCGTGGTCGGTGTACAACTTCTTAGAGGGACAAGTGGCGTTCAGCCACACGAGATGGAGCAATAACAGGTCTGTGATGCCCTTAGATGTCCGGGGCTGCACGCACGCCACAATGGTTGGATCAGCGTGTGCCTACCCTACGCCGAGAGGCGCGGGTAATCCGCTGAACCCCAATCGTGATTGGGACTGGGGATTGCAATTATTTCCCATGAACGAGGAATTCCCAGTAAGCGCGGGTCATAAGCTCGCATTGATTAAGTCCCTGCCCTTTGTACACACGGCCCGTCGCTACTACCGATCGGATGGTTTAGTGAGGTCCTCGGATCGGCCCCGCCGGGGCTCCTCGTTGGGCCTTGGCGGAGCGCCGAGAAGTCGATCAAACTTGACTATCTAGAGGAAGTAAAAGTCGTAACAAGGTTTCCGTAGGTGAACCTGCGGAAGGATCATTAACGAAGGCCGGGTAGCGCCGCGCGGCGCGCCTCCTCCCGAAACGAAACAAGAGTGCCAGGATCGGAGGAAAAAGGTGGGGGGTGGAGGGTGGAGGCCCTGAAAAGTCTCACGACCCAGGTAAGGTGTTTTTTCCTCCCGACCCCCCTGCCTCGGACTCCGTTCCTAAAAAAAGGCATTCGCGAGGTCGCGTTCAAGGCAACCCCTGCCCCGGACCGCCGGTTCGCCTCCTCGCAAAAAAACCCCCCCTCTCGGTGTCCTGAGTCCCCATCAGCTGCGTGTGGGGTGGCCCGAGCGCGCCTCGGCGCGCGAGGGAAGCACCTCGCCGCGGCGACGGAGGCGGGTACCTGCTGCTTGCCGCGTTACGCGAGTTCTCTGCGGAGACGGGGCGGGCGCGGGGGCGAGGTTCAATGACCCGGAGCGCGGCCGCCGAGGGCGCCCGTCCCGCTTTGGTTAAACAAAAACCTTTTTTTTCTGTTGGTTACCGATGGCTTTAC